>JAZKJV010004157.1:0-228096 GCA_037367405.1 Ottelia alismoides | reverse complement strand
TCGCCAATAATAGCCAGGACCCCTATCATTGTTTGTGCCATTTGTTTCATCTTTTTTGCAGGTCCTAAAGTTCCCTTCTGAGGGCTAATAGCATCAAGAACCATCTCCTAGGTTCGCCTTCAAACCATCGAGCTCCAGGGGCCAAGTAGTGGCCCCCGAACACATCTGAGGCATCTAGGAGCTGCGGGAGGGTGCATGAGAGTGTAGAGCCAACTGACGGTGATCCATGTGGCCAGAGATGCGCGCAACATTGGATCAAAACTTGTCCAAGCGTGAGTTCTTCATCTGTTCTTCGAGAGCCATTTGGAGCCATTCGATCAAGATCAGGAGCCCCAGGCGCATAAGTGGCGTCAGATCTGAGCAAGCAGCACGCATTGATCTCCTTGGGGGAGCTAATCCTAGACATCCAAGGCTGAGGGGTCATCGAGCGAGGAGTGGACGCCATGTGTCAAACTGAACAAGCCAGAGCCATCCGATCGCGCCATTGTAGGGGTAATTTGCATGTCCTACCCCCATCTTTTGTATATTAATATTTAAACTTCCCATAGTAGTTGTAAAAACTTTTGTAAAATTGCAAATGGAACCCCAGGTTTTTGAGATATTATATTAAGGTCCTTGCCAGCTCAGCTCACGTGGACCGCCACGTGAGCTGGGTATTTTGCATCTACACCCTTGCAGGTTTTATTATTGTAGATAAATTTATAAAGTTTGTAATTTAGTTATAAACTTTTTGGGAAATTTGCATGTAACCCATGACTTATATTTTATTTATAAATATGCCTTTCCAATCTGAGTATTTTTGTTCTTGTTTCTATTTTTAAAAATATCACCTGCATTCAAAAATTATACAAAAATAAGATTATGTGCATGCTTGCTGGATCTTTCTCGATAAATAATTTGTTTTGCATTTCAGGCCTATTTATTTATTAAAATCAAAATAGCACATTTTATTCAATGCTTGCTTTAAAAATATAAGAAAATATAAATTATCTTTAAAATATCCAAAAAATTAATTTTTGTTTATTATGCATTTTATAACTCCAGACCAAAAATCCCTAAAACTAGAAAAAGAAAATCACTAAAAATTTAAAAGATCCAAAATCCTTATAAAATTCTAAAAATCCAAAAAAAAATATATCTTTGAATTTTCTTTATATTATATAGTATCTATTAAAATAGCGTTAAGGAATTTTGGACTCATTATATATTTTAAATACCTTAAAACATTCAGCCCATTTAAAAAGTCCCTGATTTTGTGTATTTAAACTTTAAAAATACCTAAAAATTAGCAAAAATTTCTAGAAAAATCATAAAAACATTAAAAAATATAAAGAACACAAAAATATTTTATTATGCAGTTTTTAATTATTTTTAGACATCTTTATACCATTCATTGTATAATCTTCATATATATAGTTATATCTATATTTAAATTATATTAAAATTAAAAGAAAACTAAAAATTAGAAAACTATAAAAATAATAAAATGAAAATTATAAATAAAAAATTAAAAATATATAAATATAAAAAAGAGAGTTGTTTATTTAATTTAAAACCCATAAAAATAATAATTAATTGATTATTTTAGTGAATATTATACAAATATATATTATTATTTATTTATATATAACAATTAGTGCTAGGGATTTTTACCCGGCAGACCCTGGAATCTTTTGCAATTACCGCTACGACCTTCGAAACATCCTAATTCCTCCCCGGACCCCGTAAACTTGCTAACTCTTACCCTACAGACCCTGTGGTTAACTCCCGTTAATTTACTCGTTAAAATTAACCCAATTCCGTTATGTTCATTTATATTATGTCCAATTTATTTATCAAATTTACATTTGATGCCACTCCATCATCCCAGAAGAGTTGATCCCCCTGCCTCGTCGAGGAGCTCCATCCCTGGCTCTCCCCTCCGCCGCCGACGAGCCCCGTGCGCAACTCCTTCCCTCCTCTGCTCGAATGGCCTGCCCCGCCCAGGTCCGAAGGTGTCCCCACCCGCTGTCGCTGCTCCCTGCTACCCCCTGCCCCCCCCCCCCCCCCCGTGCCGCTGCAACCTCCCCCTCCCCCCGTGCGCCGCTGCAACCCCCCCCCCCCCTGTGCGCCGCTGCAACCCGCCCCCCGCACACCGCTGCAACCTCCCCTCCCCTCCCCCTTCGTGCGCCGTTGCAAACCCCCCGCCCTCCCGCACGTCACTGCAACCCCACCCCCTCCCCCTCGGTGTGCCGCTCCACCCCCCGCGTACGCGCCGCTGCAAGCCCACCCCCTCCCCCCGGCGTGCCGCTGCAACCCCCCCCCCCCCCCCCCCGCGCGCCGCTGCAACCTCCCCCTCCCTCCCGCGCGCTGCTGCACTCCCCCCCCCCTCCCGTGCGCGCCGCTGCAACCCCACCCCTCCCCCCCGCGTGCCGCTGCATACCCCCCTCTCCCTCCCGCGCGCCGCTGCACCCTGCCCCTGCACCGTCCCCTCCCAAGCACCCTGCGTCGTTGCCCTTGCACCCGTCCCCTCCCAAGATTCCTGGTCACCTCCCCCGCGTCGCTGCTCCCTGCGCCGTCCCCTCCAAGCTCCCTGCTCACCCCTGGCGATGGAGCTCCACGGATGCTGCTTCCTTGCTCTCTTCCCGTTGCAGGATTCATTTTCTATTTTTTGGCTAATCTTAACCGTTGGATAGTTAATTGGTTAGATTAACTCATGACTAACCCAAGTAATTGACTCAAATATAGTTAAAAATGACGGCAGGGTTTGTTGGATAAGACAGACCAAGTTTACGGGGTCGGGGGAGGAATTAGGATGTTTCTAAGGTCGTAGCGGTAATTGCAAAAGATTTTAGGGTCTGCCGGGTAAAAATCCCTTAGTGCTACCACGTATTGTTCCCTGTGTTCGATACTTTCGATACTCTATCGTACTTGCGCCTATACACATCTATGGTAGAGTTATAATAAATTTTAACTCACGCACATTGATCGCTTGAATTTTTCTGTGGGTTGATTGTTGATCAGAGGCACACTTGGTCACGCAACGATTGCTACTCTTGTTTTATTAGACGACCGATGCAAAAATCCCTCTCTTCACAGGGGGTTAGTTTTTATTAGAAAGAAAATGAGCAGATGTAGTTCTAGTTTTTATTAGAAAGAAAATGAGCATAAAAGATCGATTTTTAGGATGAGATCTGACTATTATCAAGATAGTTAAATTGCTTCTTTTTCCCTCATAAATTGTGGAGTTCAAACAAGCTAATGAAGTTATTGCCTAGCCATATCCAAACAACCAAAGTTAAACATTTTTTCACAAGTAAAGAGAGGTAGAGAGCGAATCCAAAGGAGTATCACATGCCTGAGAGCAAAGATCCTCTCATCATTGTCGACACAATATATTCTACTATGGTAGATCTTTTCAAAAATATCGTAAGAGAGAATATATATGTTAGCCCCTTCCATGGCGTTAAGTTTTGTGTTTATGGTTGCTTGTGTGTTTGATGTTTAAAGCACTATACCTCTATCTTCCAGGATTGGTATCTATAGCATAGATCCTCTGCTATACAGTATAAGCGATGTAACAACGGAAAGTCGCTCGATCATGATCGAGTAACATGCACGAGTTCGCAATTGTCATGGACGTCTCTGTGGGCGTTGCTCGATCATGATTGAGTAGCTCCACACTGTTACAACACTCTTGTTGTACAGCAGAGATCCACGTTGGCAACACTACAGGGGGGAAGATGGGTAGCTCCGTCCAGATGGACGGCATAGATTCACACATGCGGATAGCAAGGAGATAACAACACAAGTTCTGAAAGCTCCACTACCCGCTTCAGAAGAACAGATAGCACAGAAAGCAATGGCGACGTCCCTCTGCTCTCTGAGGCTCCTCCTCCCTCCTTCCTCCATCACACGTCGACCCCTCCGCCTCTCCTCCCCTCCACCCTCCTCGATCTCCATCAAGAGCCCTCTCTGTTCATCCAAATCCCTATGCGGATCACCTCTCAATCTCCCCACAACGCTCTCCCCGATCTCCACCGGGCACCAGAAGCCTCTGACGGTGGTCGCAGCGAAGGGGTACAAGATGAAAACCCACAAGGTACGATCTTGATGCGTTTTGGCGCTTGTTTGTTGGTTGGGATTTTTGTGGGTGCCCACTTGGAAAGATCGGTAAAGGTGCGATCTTTGGCGTTGGTTTGGGCTCTGCAGGCCTCGGCGAAGAGGTTCCGGGTGACGGGGAGGGGGAAGATAGTGAGGAGGAGGGCTGGGAAGCAGCATCTCCTGGCGAAGAAGAATACCAAGAGGAAACTCAGGCTATCGAAAATGGTAGGATTTCCCCCCTTGTTTTTCTTCCTTCTTAGTTTGATCTGATGAGTATGCTTATTTAAGAAATTTGTTGATGACCCATGTCGAGAATTCCTGTTGTTTGTTTGTGGTATGTGTTTTGTTCTCGCTTAAGAGTAGTGGAGGGGATGTTTCCCCTAATTGGTCCAGTTCTCATTGTTTTTTCACCTTATCCACATACATATAGATAATGTATGTCTCCATTCTCCATACCATATTCACTAATGGAAAACGTACAGTGGCAGTTGCCGAGATACAATAGATGAAGGTGATAATGTGGCGAGAGGAGAATACTCTCCGCCATTAGAATGGATGGGAGAAGGAAGAAGGAGATGAAACACAATGCAACTGTGAGAACCGGGCCTCCAAATGGTAATTAAGAAGAATGTGGTGGTTAATCTTCAAGAAAGCACGAGAGGGGTCTTTCATAATTCCATCCTTACCTTTGTATATTGGAGGATTGACACCCCTATATAGATACTAAACAAGAAAAACAACATTTTCTATGGTTGACAAGTAAGGTTGAGACTACACTGCTCCTATGATTCTTTTAGAAGACGTGCTTTGTTAGAACAACTTGCATAAGGCGAGGGAAATGACCATTGGAAAGTCTTTGCTTTTATAGTAGTATGTATCATCCAGTGCAAGGGGTGGTTAATTTGGCCCATGAGGTAGTTGTAGAGTGAACTTCTGTTGAAGGCACGCCAAGAAGGTCGTGGAGTGAGCATCTTTAAATAAGTACTAAGTTGATTTTATCATGAGGTAAATACTTGGCATCTTGGGATACAACATCGTGAGCAGAGTTGGTCAGTCCTCTCATAGAGCCAGTTATGGGAGGTTAAGCATGTCTTGAGTCTTCTCCAATGAGTTGATAAGAGGGTTCTCAACTAGGCATTGGCCCTTCTGCAGGGGGGGGGGGGGGAGGGTGATTAGGATGGTCGGTTGTCCTTGATCGTTCTTGCATGGGGTTAACTAGTATGTTTGGTAACTCGACCATCATCTTGGCATGTGGACATTGATTATCTTGGTGGATGGGCATACACTCGTTGGTCTCAATGCACAATGCTTACAAGGACTCATGATGCTCCCCCCCTTTTTGAGGAATATGCATGCCTTTGAGCACTAAGCATGTTTGGCATTTTCAGCACTAAAAAGTTATTTTATTGTCGCAATTTCGTATCTCATGCTCTCCATTTGAATTATTGAGAAAAATTAATTTATTTAACCTGAGAAAGTCGTGTAGTTTTCTTTAGGAATGCTAACATGTGATCTATCTATTTATTTCATAAATGGATTTGAAGATGGTAGAAACAATCAAACAATCTATCGATTTATTTTGTAAATGTAATTGAAGGTGGTAGAAAACAATCAGTATTTGACATTAGATATGGTGAATTCGTGATAAATGCGACTTAGTGCATTTTGGTATGGAATTGATGGCCATACATGTTATTAGAACTTAAATTAACATGATGCCAACCGTTTGATTTCATCCTTTTTTGGGCAAAAAGAAGGCCAAATATAAGAAGGTATTTTCTAGTCGCACAGCATTAGATTCGTATGTTGACATGAGGATCATACGGCCAAAAAAACAATACTAAAAAATTGGTTTCATACGATGCTATATAAATTTGTAACAAAAGATACTTCATGACTAGATCAATAGATGTTATGCTTCAAATCATTACGATAAATTCCTGATCCTTGTTTTCCCAATCTAATGTATTTTAAGATGTGTATGACTCGTTCTCTAATGATGGTAATGGGGTGATTACAATGGGAGATTTGCATGAACAATTGCATGCAAGGTTGCAAAAGTCGGTAGTCGATACTCGGTCGGTCGGGTCACTGACTAAGGATTAATCGGCAGTCGGGTGATTAATCGGATTTAGTCGGGCTTTAATCGGCTTTGATTTTTTAAATATGTAAATCATTTTTATACATATATGATTATATATTTACATAGATTTATACAGATCTTCTACTATCATAATGAATCAAAAGAAGTAATTGAATTTAATAAAACATTAAGTGTATTAGAATAAGTTTGCTTTTAAAAAAGTAAAAAATATGGTATCTCTAAGCAAAAATTGGTTGACTAGTGGACCTAGTCGGAATTAGTCGGTACTCGGTCGACCACCCCACTGACTAGACTAGTCGGACCTGCTAGTCGGGTGACTTTTACAACATTGATTGCATGTGACATGTCTATGGCATACTTTGATCTCTAGATAATAAGTATGGATTTTTTACAATGATAATCTTTTATAATTTTGTAGCTACGCATTGAACCCTCTATAATTATGAATTACATAGAATTTTGGGAGTTGTTAACCATTACATGGTATAACCCTATGTTAACTTCCATTTTCTCCTTTGACATTGTTGGAAAATGTTAAATATTTACCTCTCCAACACTTGTAGTTCATGATATTTGCGAATGCATGCCACTCCTTCCTCCTTTTCCCTATTTCCCTTTCCCCTCTTTCGTCTCCACCGCTTCCCCCAACCTTGAGAAAGGGAAGCATATGGATCATGTCATGTTCGCCTCCCTCTGATAAGGTGAGCCATATCCTTTAGCTTGGTTGGTCGCAGTGGAGCACATGGCCTTCCTACTCTCTTTTTCACCGGCCATCAACCACCTCCTCTTCTCACCCTCCCTTCCCCTCCTCTCACTATTGCAAACTCCGTCATGAAAGTCTCTTTTTAAGAGCAGCAATCCCCACCATCTCCCCTCCCTGGAAGAAGCTCCATATAGGTAGACCCCTCCAACACCCATGACTCTCGTCTCCACCTCTTATCCTCTGAGTCCTACCTCTCCCACCTTGCCCTCTCTCTTTTCCATGTCCTACCGTGGCTCATCCTCTCGTCTCCGAGCAATATGCTATCATCCTTCTCAACCTCCTCAACACCTCGGATGCTACCTCTGCCTCTCTTTGTTTGTTCCTCTCCCTCTCTACCCCTCGCCCTCTCCACCCCTCGTCCTCCTTTACAGCAACCTCTACCCCAACAACATCATCTTCTCTACCTTCATCAGCTGGGTTCGCTCGTGCAATGCTTTGGATCTCATTGTGTAATGGTGAGTTCGATTGTTGTCCCTAGGACATCACCTACTCCGTGATGATCGACGCCTATGACCATCGAGGAATGTTGAGATCGCACTCGAGCTCTATGATCACAAACGTACTCTTCCCCCATCCCATAGACCCTCTCCCTTCTTTTTCTCATAGCCCTGCAATAAAGAGAGAGAGATAGAGAGAAAGAAAGAGAGTGACAACTCCAATGTTAGGGCCCCAGCTTCGAGATTGTTGAGGCAACTTCTAGCTTGACTTAAAAAAGGTGAGGGCCTTTTTTCCTTTTGAGAGCTGGCACATTGATGTTGCAGCTTCTCGGTCATAATCAAGAATTATCCATCTCCTCCAAACCCCTCCCTGATTCCTCCCTATTCATCGCCTTTTCACCGAAAGCTTCGATCTTTTGAGGTATTGGGTCGTTCCAGAGAAACCCTTGTTAGGGATTCAAAGCACGAGCTCCTGGACAAGCCTTCCTAGATACCCGTGATCGAGGAAGAGGGGTAGAGATACGGAGAAGACGAGGATGGAGAAAGAACATTTTTTCCAACCTCGACGACGGCGCAGATGTCCTCTCAAACGAGCACCTTGATCGAACACACACAGAGAGAGAGAAAGTGACGGAGAGGGAGGGGAAATGTCAACCATAGGATTTGTGGAGGTTAGATCAACATGAAGATGTGGTTAGGTTAATGGACTAAACTAACGAAGGGGCCTACATGTCAACGGAAGTCACTATTCGGAGTTTTGCATGTAATTCGAAATTATAGTAGGTTCAACGCGTAATATGAAAGCATACAGAGTTATGCATGTAAAACTCACTAATAAATATCAAGTATTATGATACGTGCATGGTTTGGTCCAATTGAATCTACTTTTACATACTCCTTCTAAGTGATCTCTTTCCAACAAAGATCCCAGGATAAAAGAAACTAGGATAGTGTTTTATTGGTATTAAAAATCATATTTTACATGTAAGCCAGTGGATTAAATTGGTTGGTTACAATGTTTTTTTTGAAGAAAAGCATCTATTCCACCACGACCTCTACCCGCGTTTGCAACACGGGTTTCCGAGTGCGCACGTCGGGGGAGGGACGAAGTTGGTTACAATGTTGATTGTGTGTTAATTGGGAAAAACTCACTTGGTTAAGGTTGGATTATATCTTTCCTTAAAAAGATGGGATTGAATCACTGATTATGTTGATATCCCATCCAAGTCCCTTCCTGCGTGACTTGATCAGGAGATTTAGTTATGCTTGTTAAATCATAACTAATAGTGGAGAAAGAGGAAATGAGATAATGACATAGATTTGCGGCTGTAGTTGCTAATCCTTGGGTGAAGATGCTATTCCGATATGTGAATGAAGTGGAAATTCCACTACAAGTGCCCTTTGTCTTTCTCCTCTAGTACGCCTTTGGATAGTAGTAATATATACTTCCCCTTGCGTATGTGGTGCATAAGGGAGGTCATTTATATGCATAATAGATACAAGAGAAGTTTGACAGAGATTGTTCAAGCCGGTGCCAGTGTTGCAGTTTTGTGATTACGTGTTTCACATGATGCCTTATGCCTTGTCTGCAATATTTTGTCCATCGATTGATTTCTATGCGATTTGAAGTAAACTCAGGAAGAAAATTGTCAATATAGGAATTTTCACTGCTCCAAAGCATTTGCTTGATAGTTTTTTCAAATACCTTTCCAAAGTGGCCAAATAGAGTGTAATCAGGGATATAAGATTGTCCTGATAGGGTCTCACAGCCTAGAAGACTGCATTGTTTCTAAGAAGCCGCATCGCCCGTATCACACCAAGTGGTTTGCATGGGTCATACCTTCCCTGGAAGCCTGAAAGCCCCGCCATAAGAATCTTTGCGCCGCATACGTTTTTCCAGGTGCATCCACAGGAAACATGTAAATAGACATTAAGTATACTGGAATGGAACACATTGCCGCTTCCATGGATACAAGGTAGCTGACAGATTTTGCTAACAAGTTGAGATTCTTTGTTCTTTTCCAGTGCTAAAACTTGATGAGTTATGCTTGTGTAATCAGATTTGAATTTGCTAGAGAACACATTGCAAACTATTTGATTTTGGTGTATGTAGTCTAATAAATTCCTGTCCTTGAAAATTGATATAATTTCCAGGAGAGCTCATTGTTTAATCGTTTAAAGCTGGTTTTTGTCCACGCTAGATCGTTCAGTACTGCAAAATATCTTGTTTGTTGCACGGTCATCTCATGTCTATTATTGTTTATTATTTATTGTCCGCGCAATTATATCTTGTACGATGCAGAGATCATTCCCCTACTCTCTCTTTTACTCTTGACAATTCTACATTTTTTGATCTCAAATACTAGAGTATTGAACAAGCTCTTGCCTATAATTAGTCTGCACTTGTTTCTCTAATGATTAAACATATCGATACGCGTTTCTATCTTCCATGTGTTTGTGATCATTCTCTCTGCATTTATGTATAACTGAACTTGAGTCGTTAATTTTCTACTCATAACATAACTGAGGTTTTCCGTAATGCTTGCAGGTCACAGTTAACCGAAGCGATTACGACAATGTCATCGGTGCACTGCCGTATCTCAAAGTCAACAGGAAAGAAACATGATCCGGTTCTCTTCACTCCTGAGTTTTTTTGTTTATTCAAACACTATTCTGGTTTTCTTAGCGAGACTCGATTCATGTAGAATGTTCAGTTGATTTCTCTACGTGTTGCTCGATGAACGAGCTGTGTTGTACTACTCTTTAGTATGTTTACTCGGTCTTTCTATCCTATCGACGACCTTTTTTCTGCAATGTTTGTGTTTAGAGTACTGCTTCCTACTGTGGGCCGCTGATCCAGCTTATGGTCGTGTGTCGATTGTGCTCTTCTCTCCAGATGAAATTAGAGCAAGCTTGAATTAGTTAGGATGAAAGAACTAATCCATAAGAACATACATTTTGGATTTTTGATACGTTTGTTTTTAGCATTTTGATGGTCACGTTCGATGTTTGTTCAAGGTGTATGGGCCCTGTGTTCATTTGAGATGAGATGAACCCACTTATATTTTACTAATATATATATCACAATACACACATGCAACGAAAGGCACAAACAAGAAGTCACAAAGGACGCATAGACGAACACAGATTTCACATGGAAACCCTTCCGATGCAGACGTAATAACCATAAGGTGATAAAGGAAGCATCTGCTTATATATTATTTAACATGTTACCCAATGTGACATACTTCTAACATTAACCTGGTAACTTCAATAATTCGAAAAACGTATCGATTTAACTTTGGGATTTTAACAACGGAATCTGTAACATCTGGGATCCGCTAAACCCGAACTCGACCCGATTTGGGTCCGATTAACTCAATAAAGTTGTTGGTCAATGCCAACCAACCTAAAACGATCTATTGATCGAGAATCAAAAGTTGCGGACAAAATCGACCAAAAATCGGTCGCTTCGTAATACATGCCGTGAAAACGCCACGACGCAAATTCGGAAACCGCAAAATGAATCGAGACCATCATGAGATCCGATTCGACGAAACAAGACCAACGGAATCGATCGTTCGTCAATCGGAGATCGGTTGATATTTTTAAATCACAAAATTTAACCTTAAACAGAAATCATATCCGAAAAGTTCGGGTATTCAAAATCCGATCGGAAGTATATCAACATTATACTCATTTTGATCATCATAAAGAGACGATCAAATTGATATATTGTGCGTCAGAAACCGACGCTCGAGACATGAATACGGTTCACTTTAAAGTATAACAAATAAAGAAAGATATAATTGAAATATATATATATATATTTAACAAGTACTGCTACGGTTTATTATATAAATAAAAAAAAATTGTTGTAGCAGACCCGTTACAGCTATAACAAGTGGTTGCCAATCTTTTCCACTTGGCTCATTATTCTCCCCCATTCGGCAAACACGTAGCTCTCCCTCCCTTTTATATATATATCAACTTTACCTTTCCTTGGTCTTTCCATCTTTCCCGACTACTATCTGCTCTTGCTACTAATTCCAGGAAGATCTAAAGCCCAGCCGAGCAACCCAATCTCCAAGTAGAATCCAGCCCCCCTTTCTTTCAATTGGTTCTCAAATTTCCACCAAAAGAGGCCACATTTCCAGCACCATTCTTGCTGGACGTCCCCTCCTGTTGGAAATTTCTCAAATTCAGCAGTTGTTTCAAGCTCTACAAGCTCCTGGAACCTTGGATCTGCTCCTGGACTCTTGAAATTTGCCACATGCATGTTGTGATCTCCCAATTAAGAGATCAAAAAGGTACAATCCTATTACCATTCTCCTTGATGCCATTGCATGGTATTCTACCCATTTTTTTATCCTTAATTATGCATTGTTGAGTAATATATGAGTAGACTTTGGGGGATATTTCTTGGGAGCATGAAGCATTGACATATTAAGTCATTAAATTCAAATGAACAATCCACACATTTATATTTTTGTGTAAATTAATGTCTATTGAAAGGAAAAGAATAATAAGTAAATACTACATTAATCGATGATTCTATTCAAGTTAAATAAAAGATTGGTTTTTCATTTATTTTGAATTACAGAATCTGGTTAGAATCTGATTACTGTTTTGTGTCGGCCCAGATATATATATTTTTTATCAACATTTTATTACTGATTCTACTCAGCTTATAAGTTTAAAAAGAGTTAAATTATTTATTCAATGAATTATAAATTGTTACTTTGCTGCAATGCTGGAATAACTGTAAATTATTTACTGAATGATGATGAAACTAAGCTCTGTTTTTATAATTAATACAAGATAGTTAAAATTATAAAAAATATATATATATATGTGACCTTTAGAAGAAAATGCTTGATCTTACTACTATATATAATGTGTTTTGAAAGATAGATTTTGTTGATAAAAGAAAACACATTGTTTATTTAGTGAGACTGTTATAATAAAATACGTTGGCAATAGTTCTGGAGTGCTAGTTATTACAATTATCATACAATTATTGCTCTTCCCTTTTGAATATGTGGAAGTTTTAGATAATTCTAAAATTTCTCATAATTATCTAACTTGTTACAATGTTGTAAGGAGTTAGACCATAATTAAGGTCCAATAGAGAGATCCAAGGGTAAAGCAAGTTTTATGCGTGATAATGATTAAATAGCAAAATTATTTGTAAAATATATATATATATAATTCTAGGAGTTTACTAAAGTGCTAGGTAGAATGATTGATTCCTTGCTAAAATGAGTTTACTTCTTGTGCTGAAATTTGGGTAATATAAATTAGTAAGTAGTCCAACAGAGGAATTAGAATATCCTTGTTAAACTTGATTCTATTACTGAAAACTTGTGACATACCAAAATTTAATAAGATGTGTCTCTATTTTAACATAATGTATAGGAGTAGTCTACGTTAACAACCTCCTTGTCATCTTTAGAGTATGCATCACTTAGAAATAGAATTAGTTCTATTTTTATTGATGCCTAATAGACTGAAGTTAAGCATCACACTTCCATCTTAATTTGTGATATCATACTTGTTGTGTGATGCTAATTGGTGGAATCGTTGTACAAATCAAACTGGGAGGATATAAATTGGTCTTGAACCACTCGACCATCGACAATTAATTGGGTTGAATTCATGCTGAAAATGAATGAAGGATAAATTGTGACCATAAAGACTGATCGTTCGTATGAAACTATCTTTTAGGTATTCCATACTATCTATTAGTTCATTAATACAACCATTGACCAAAATACCTAGATCATCACAGTCAACCATAGAAAAGATTGAGAAAGTGATAAGCAGTCAAGAAAGTAAAGATGACGGTGAATAATTGATGATAACCATTTGTGCCGGTCATGTTGAATCTTACACCTGACCGTGCGAGGGCGCGGTGACCCTCATCTAGGCGGGAGAATAGGAAGCCCAGTTTGGGCAGCGGCCGCCAAGTGCGCGGGTCTAGGATCCCAGTCCCCTTTTGGTTTTTACGCGAGCTCGCAGTGTTTTTACGCCTCGTTGGGATCCCGACTTTAGACCATTCCGCTGACCCTTTATTTTAGGATATCCAGGCGGGGGATCCTTGGTTTTCAGTTTTACGTACGAGCTCGGTTGCCCGTTACCGGTCGGGCTGTTTTTCTAGAGTGACTTTTCCGGGAAGTCCCTCTCACCCGTCTCAGTGGCGTAGTTGGGGAGTAGACCTATCCCTCTATTGGACCGTCCTTCCAACTAGAGGGCGAGACGGAAGAGCCATTTGCAGGCTTCTTCACCGCTTGAGTTTTACATTCGCCAACAGACTTGACGATTCTACATCCAGATCATCTATATCTACATCTAAATCATCAAGAGTTGCATTTGAGAGAGTTAGAGTGAAGGTTTGGAGGAAATTACAATTAAAATTGAGTTGATTGGAGTTGACTATGATCTGATTCGAAATTCCTATAAGTTAGTGGACGTGTTGGGAACTTAGTTAGGATGCATTACACAACACTGCATGCCTACGGAGGCCCCCCAACCCTAAGGTACTTTTAATACCTTAGAGTCATAGTGTGAGGTTACACACAGACCAAGACCACAGACTATCCACTAACTTAAAGGAGTAAGTAGAATTAAGGATCAAATCAATCATCAACATATCAGACCATTATCAAAAATCATGACATCATCTCAATGACTAGAAAATAACATCTTCATGTGCCATCAATTATATTTATAAGATCTTGATCACAGGGAGTACCATCTAAACTTTATATAAATATATATGTGAAGAATGAGAAAAAGGGGTGAACCGATTAGCTACATACCAAACAGTTGAAAACATTTTTACTTACGCAAGTAGATGTAAATTATACTTGTTCCACCTTTCTACTTGCTCTCTTTTGCACATAATAAATTACTTGTCATTTATTTTTAAAAAAAACTACGGATTTGTATTCACAATTGTGACTCCTTTTCTTCCTTGCACGCATGGCAGGAAAGGAGTCTGTTGATCAGTAGCTATACATGGTTCCAGGAGAAAAGGTATATACCAGACGGTATGTGGTCTTTGTTACAGTTTTTAGTTCAATTGATATTGTAAAATGCTTCTTCTCTTCAGTCAAATTTTTGGGATGTTGTATGTACTGTCAAACATTGTACATGTGGTAAAATCATATGGAAATTAATGAAATGAGATTTTGGTGTCATTGTCCATATTAACTGGTGGTTATGAATTGTAAATGTGAATGTCAGACGCAAATGATTGCAACGAAAAATTTCCCCATAAAATTATGCCTTTAATGCGATGTCATAAATAGAATATTGCGAATTTTGTCGTAAACAGGTACCCGGATCCTGAGGGGTTCACAAATTTGGTATCAGAGCAGTGGTACCCCGATACGCACATTCGCAGTACTACTATTCCGATCGCATTAAGTTCTCGGATAGAGACAGTCTCCTGACTTGTCGTGAGTCCGAGAAGGGAAATATGACATTTGAATTAAATAACCACAAACGTCACCAATTTCATTAATTTTCATAGTATATTCTAAGAAGAGAAAAAGCATTTTCGGGTAGTGCTCGTTCATCTCTATCGACTATATTAGGAGGAGCACTTGCCGGACGTGGCACAGATTCCGCTAGACCATCTGGGTCGCAGCGAGCAGACACGACCACCCCATCTACTCGACCAGTCAGATGTTACCGATGTCACGAATGGGGATATTACCGATCAGTGTCTTGCTTCGAGGTTACTTGCTTTGTTAGGTAGAGTCTCAGAGACTCTCTCTTCTCCATATCACATCCGAGAGCTAGGTGGTCAGTTGTTCATTATTTCACTGATAGTCAGGCACTTGCCCGTACGGATTGGCCGTCACGAGATGATCGCAGATTGTTTACTTCTGCAGCTTGATGAGTTTGACTTGATTTTAGGCATGGATTGGTTATCCGCTCATCATGCACTTGTTGATTGCTTTAGGAAGACGATTGTCTTCAGGATTCCAGATCACCCAAGTTTATTTTTGAGGGTACTATACATAACTCCACCATGGAGTACATTTCAGTGATGCGAGCTCAACGACTTGTTGATCAGGGTTGTGATTCATATCTTGCCTTTGTTCGGGAAGTATCTGATCAGGAGCTGATGACACAGGACATCCGAGTAGTATCAGAATACCCAGATGTATTTTCTGATAAGCTACCAGGATTACCTCCTGAGAGAGAGAGAGAGATCGAGTTCGAGATCACATTGTTGCCAGATACCCAGCCGATCTCTATGGCACTATATCTCATGACACCAATCGAGTTTAGGGAGTTGAAGGTGCAGTTACGTGAGTTACTTGATTTGGGATTCGTGAGGCCGAGCACTTCACCTTGGGGTGTTCCGGTTCTATTTGTTAAGAAGAAGGATGGATCCATGAGGTTTATGCATCGATTACAGGCAGCTGAACAGGAGAACGGTGAAGAACCGTTATCCTTTGCCACGCATCAATGATTTGTTTGACCAACTCCAGGGATCTTTGGTTTTCTCGAAGGTCGATCTTCGCTCAGGCTACCATCAGCTGAGGATTCGTGAGTCAGATATTCCGAAGACAACTTTCAGGACTCGCTATGGACATTACGAGTTTGTGGTGATGCCGTTTGGGCTCACCAATGCACCTGCGGCTTTCATGGATATGATGAACCGAATCTTCCGTCCATACTTGGACAAGTTTGTAGTGGTGTTCATCGATGATGTGCTCATTTACTCACGGAATGAATGGGATCATGCGAATGATCTACGAATTGTCTTAGATACATTGCGGGAATACAAGCTATATGCCAAGTTGAGCAAGTGCGAGTTCTGGTTATCCCAGGTCACATTTCTCGGGCATATCATTTCTGGAGCAGGCATTGCAGTTGATCCTGCGAAGATAGATGTAGTTTTGTCTTGGGAGCAGCCCAAGACAGTCACTCAGATTCGGAGCTTCCTCGGATTAGCGGGCTATTACAGACGCTTTGTCAGCGGATTTTTACGCATTGTTCGCCCTCTGACACGGTTGAAGCAGAAGGGAGTTCCAATTATTTGGGACGATTCATGTGAGCATGCGTTCCAGACACTGAAGGAGAGATTGACTACAGCGCTTATTCTTGCTCTTCCTTCAGGCACTTAGGACTATGCAGTTTACACAGATGCATTTGGAGAAGGTCTAGGAGCAGTGTTGATGCAGAGAAGACAGGTGATTGCTTACGCATCACGACAGTTGAGACCGCACGAGCGGAACTACCCCACACATGACTTGGAGTTGGCGGCAGTTGTCTTCGCCTTGAAGATCTGGCGCCACTACCTATATGGGGTGAATTTCGAGATCTTTACAGATCACAAGAGTCTAAAGTACATCTGTAATCAGAAAGAGCTGAACATGAGGCAGCGCAGATGGCTCGAGCTACTGAAGGATTATGATTGCACGATCTCTTACCATCCTGGTAAGGGAAACGTGGTGGTTGATGCACTCAGCAGAAGAGCGCATGCTGATGGTACGGCGAACTGGCTATATATATGGGATATGCTTGCAGCTTTGAGTGATTGGCATCCTCAGGAGAGCGCATCCATTTCTACCGTCGTGCCTCCACGATACAGTAGTCTTTGGGATCGTATTGTAGATGGACAGAAGACGGATCCTTGGATCCGAGATAGATACATGCGCGCCATCAAGGATGAATTTGATGACTTTGTTGTGATGGAGTCTATTTTATGGAAGGCGTGACGGGTCGTTGTAACCAATGACAAGAAGCTTCGCAGAGACATTCTGGATGAGGCACACAGTTCACGGTTATCCATCCATCCAGGCAGTACGAAGATGTACCGTGATCTGCATCGACATTTCTGGTGGGATGGAATGAAGCGCAATGTGGCGCTACATGTTAGCAAATACATGACCTGTCAGATGGTCAAGGCTGAGCACAAGAGACCACCAGGATTACTGCAATCTCTCCCCATTCCCGAGTGGAAATAGGAGAGCATTTCTATGGATTTTGTCACGGGATTGCCGAAGACACCAGGTGGCCATGATTCCATTTGGGTCGTTGATAGGTTGACCAAGTCAGCCCATTTCATACCTTTAACACGACTTACACTCCTTCCAGATTGGCCAAGCTCTATGTGCAGAACATCATCAGACTGCATGGTATACCACGAGAGGTGGTGTCTGACAGAGATTCGAGATTTATTTCTCATTATTGGCATCAGTTCATGTCAGCACTACATACAAAGCTAAAGATGAGTTCTGCATACCATCCGCAGACAGACGGGCAGAGCGAGCGTACCATTCAGACGCTTGAGGATCTACTTCGTGCTTGCACTTTGGAGTGGAAAGAGTCCTGTAAGGATCATCTGCCATTAGTAGAATTCACATACAACAACAACTATCACTCCACTATTGACATGGCACCATTCGAAGCCCTATACAGGCGGAGATGCCTCACACCTCTCAGTTGCCGTGAGGTAGGCGATCATGCTTTATATTCCGTAGATCTCCTGGAGGAGACAGCGAGAGCTATTGATCTTGTGAGACGGAGGCTTCTAACGGCAAAGAGCCGCCAGAAGAGCTATGCAGACCGTCGTAGAAGAGACATAGAGTTTCAGGTAATATAATTATTTCCTCTTCACTTATTCAATTATAACTCATATATAATCAACTTAATCACATACTAAGGACATTCTTGTAAATTACAGATGGGAGATTGGGTATTTCTCCGTGTATCTCCCATGAAGGGAGTATAGAGATTTGGTATTCGTGGTAAACTGGCGCCACGATATGTGGGTCCATTTGAGATTCTTGCAAGAGTGGGGAAGGTTGCTTACCGAGTAGCTCTTCCTCCACATCTTTCTACTATTCATGATGTCTTCCATGTATCCAACCTGAGGAAGTATGTCCACGATCCTCGACATGTCATCAGCTACGAGAATCTAGACGTGGAGCTAGATCTGACTTATGAAGAGAAGCCAATCCAGATACTTGATCGTGCTGTGAAGAAGCTTCGCAGCAAAGAGATTCCTTTGGTCAAGATTTTGTGGTACCGTCACGGCGTCGAAGAAGCGACGTGGGAGACCGAAGCTGACATGGGGGCACGATACCCGCAGCTTTTCTGATTTAAGCATCAAAACAAGCTTTTGTAATTAGATACATGATAAATATATGGCTTGTTTTCTCTTTGAGTTTTTTATGAGTTCAAAACCCTTTGAGATTTTTATGGCCATATAAAATCCAAGACAACTAATGACCTTGACTCGAGTCTCGAGGACGAGACTCCCATTGAGGTTTTTATAATTGTAACATCCGGGATCCGCTAAACCCGAACTCGACCCGATTTGGGTCCGATTAACTCAATAAAGTTGTTGGTCAATGCCAAACAACCTAAAATGATCTATTGATCGAGAATCAAAAGTTCTTCGGGCAAAAATCGACCAAAAATCAGTCGCTTCGTAATACGTGCCGTGAAAAAGCCACGACGCAAATTTGGAAACCGCAAAACGAACCGAGACCATCATGAGATCCGATTCGATGAAACAAGACCAACGGAATCGATCGTTCGTCAATCGGAGATCGTTTGATATTTTTAAATCACAAAATTTAACCTTAAACAGAAATCATATCCGAAAAGTTCGGGTATTCAAAACCCGGTCGGAAGTATATCAACATTATACTCATTTTGATCATCATAAAGAGACGATCAAATTGATATATTGCGCGTCAGAAACCGACGCTCGAGACATGAATACGGTTCACTTTAAAGTATAACAAATAAAGAAAGATATAATTGAAATATATATATATATATTTAACAAGTACAGCTACGGTTTATTATATAAATAAAAAAAATTGCTGTAGCAGACCCGTTACAGCTATAACAAGTGGTTGCCAATCTTTTCCACTTGTCTCATTATTCTCCCCCATTCGGCAAACACGTAGCTCTCCCTCCCTTTTATATATATATCAACTTTACCTTTCCTTGGTCTTTCCATCTTTCCCGACTACTATCTGCTCTTGCTACTAATTCCAGGAAGATCTAAAGCCCAGCCGAGCAACCCAATCTCCAAGTAGAATCCAGCCCCCCTTTCTTTCAATTGGTTCTCAAATTTCCACCAAAAGAGGCCACATTTCCAGCACCATTCTTGCTGGACGTCCCCTCCTGTGGGAAATTTCTCAAGTTCAGCAGTTGTTTCAAGCTCTACAAGCTCCTGGAACCTTGGATCTGCTCCTGGACTCTTGAAATTTGCCACATGCATGTTGTGATCTCCCAATTAAGAGATCAAAAAGGTACAATACTATTACCATTCTCCTTGCTGCCATGCATGGTATTCTACCCATTTTTTATCCTTAATTATGCATTGTTGAGTAATATATGAGTAGACTTTGGGGGATATTTCTTGGGAGCATGAAGCATTGACATATTAAGTCATTAAATTCAAATGAACAATCCAAACATTTAGTGTAAATTAATGTCTATTGAAAGGAAAAGAATAATAAGTAAATACTACATTAATCAATGATTCTATTCAAGTTAAATAAAAGATTGGTTTTTCATTTATTTTGAATTACAGAATCTGGTTAGAATCTGATTACTGTTTTGTGTCGGCCCAGATATATATATTTTTTATCAACATTTTATTACTGATTCTACTCAGCTTATAAGTTTAAAAAGAGTTAAATTATTTATTCAATGAATTATAAATTGTTACTTTGTTGCAATGCTGGAATAACTGTAAATTATTTACTGAATGATGATGAAACTAAGCTCTATTTCTATAATTAATAAAAGATAGTTAAAATTATAAATATATATATGTGACCTTTAGAAGAAAATGCTTGATCTTACTACTATATATAATGTGTTTTGAAAGATAGGTTTTGTTGATAAAAGAAAACACATTGTTTATTTAGTGAGGCTGTTATAATAAAATACGTTGGCAATAGTTCTGGAGTGCTAGTTATTACAATTATCATACAATTATTGCTCTTCCCTTTTGAATATGTGGCAGTTTTAGATAATTCTAAAATTTCTCATAATTATCTAACTTGTTACAATGTTGTAAGGAGTTAGACCATAATTAAGGTCCAATAGAGAGATCCAAGGGTAAAGCAAGTTTTATGCGTGATAATGATTAAATAGCACAATTATTTGTAAAATATATATATATATAATTCTAGGAGTTTACTAAAGTTCTAGGTAGAATGATTGATTCCTTGCTAAAAGGAGTTTACTTCTTGTGCTGAAATTTGGGTAATATAAATTAGTAAGTAGTCCAACAGAGGAATTAGAATATCCTTGTTAAACTTGATTCTATTACTGAAAACTTGTGACATACCAAAATTTAATAAGATGTGTCTCTATTTTAACATAATGTATAGGAGTAGTCTATGTTAACAACCTCCTTGTCATCTTTAGAGTATGCATCACTTAGAAATAGAATTAGTTCTATTTTTGTTGATGCCTAATAGACTGAAGTTAAGCATCACACTTCCATCTTAATTTGTGATATCATACTTGTTGTGTGATGCTAATTGGTGGAATCGTTGTACAAATCAAACTGGGAGGATATAAATTGGTCTTGAACCACTCGACCATCGACAATTAATTGGGTTGAATTCATGCTGAAAATGAATGAAGGATAAATTGTGACCATAAAGACTGATCGTTCGTATGAAACTATCTTTTAGGTATTCCGTACTATCTATTAGTTCATTAATACAACCATTGACCAAAATACCTAGATCATCACAGTCAACCATAGAAAAGACTGAGAAAGTGATAAGCAGTCAAGAAAGTAAAGATGACGGTGAATAATTGATGATAACCATTTGTACCGGTCATGTTGAATCTTACACCTAACCTTGCGAGGGCGCGGTGACCCTCATCTGGGCGGGAGAATAGGAAGCCCAGTTTGGGCAGCGGCCGTCAAGTGCGCGGGTCTAGGATCCCAGTCCCCTTTCGGTTTTTACGCGAGCTCGCAGTGTTTTTACGCCTCATTGGGATCCCGACTTTAGACCATTCCGCTGACCCTTTGTTTTAGGATACCCAGGCGGGGGATCCTTGGTTTTCAGTTTTACGTACGAGCTCGGTTGCCCGTTACCGGTCGGGTTGTTTTTCTAGAGTGACTTTTCCGGGAAGTCCCTCTCAACCGTCTCAGTGGCGTAGTTGGGGAGTAGACCTATCCCTTTATTGGACCGTCCTTCCAACTAGAGGGCGAGACGGAAGAGCCATTTGCAGGCTTCTTCACCGCTTGAGTTTTACATTCGCCAACAGACTTGGCGATTCTACATCCAGATCATCTATATCTACATCTAAATCATCAAGAGTTGCATTTGAGAGAGTTAGAGTGAAGATTTGGAGGAAATTACAATTAAAATTGAGTTGATTGGAGGTGACTATAATCTGATTCGAAATCCCTATAAGTTAGTGGACGTGTTGGGAACTTAGTTAGGATGCATTACACAACACCGCTTGCCTACGGAGGCCCCCCAACCCTAAGGTACTTTTAATACCTTAGAGTCATAATGTGAGGTTACACACAGACCAAGACCACAGACTATCCACTAACTTAAAGGAGTAAGTAGAATTAAGGATCAAATCAATCATCACCATATCAGACCATTATCAAAAATCATGACATCATCTCAATGACTAGAAAATAACATCTTCATGTGCCATCAATTATATTTATAAGATCTTGATCACAGGGAGTACCATCTAAACTTTATATAAATATATGTGTGAAGAATGAGAAAAAGGGGTGAACCGATTAGCTACATACCAAACAGTTGAAAACATTTTTACTTACGCAAGTAGATGTAAATTATACTTGTTCCACCTTTCTACTTGCTCTCTTTTGCACATAATAAATTACTTGTCATTTATTTAAAAAAAACTACGGATTTGTATTCACAATTGTGACTCCTTTTCTTCCTTGCACGCATGGCAGGAAAGGAGTCTGTTGATCAGTAGCTATACATGGTTCCAGGAGACAAGGTATATACCAGACAGTATGTGGTCTTTGTTACAGTTTTTAGTTCAATTGATATTGTAAAATGCTTCTTCTCTTCAGTCAAATTTTTGGGATGTTGTATGTACTGTCAAACATTGTACATGTGGTAAAATCATATGGAAATTAATGAAATGAGATTTTGGTATCATTGTCCATATTAACTGGTGGTTATGAATTGTAAATGTGAATGTCAGACGCAAATGATTGCAACGAAAAATTTCCCCATAAAATTATGTATGAAATTAATGAAATGAGATTTTGGTGTCATTGTCCATATTAACTGGTGGTTATGAATTGTAAATGTGAATGTCAGACGCAAATGATTGCAACGAAAAATTTCCCCATAAAATTATGCCTTTAATGCGATGTCATAAATAGAATATTGTGAATTTTGTCGTAAACAGGTACCCGGATCCTGAGGGGTTCACAAATTTGGTATCAGAGCAGTGGTACCCCGATACGCACATTCGCAGTACTACTATTCCGATCGCATTAAGTTCTCGGATAGAGACAGTCTCCCGACTTGTCGTGAGTCCGAGAAGGGAAATATGACATTTGAATTAAATAACCACAAACATCACCAATTTCATTAATTTTCATAGTATATCCCAGGAAGAGAAAAAGCATTTTCGGGTAGTGCTCGTTCATCTCTATCGACTATATTAGGAGGAGCACTTGCCGGACGTGGCACGGATTCCGCTAGACCATCTGGGTCGCAGCGAGCAGACACGACCACCCCATCTACTCGACCAGTCAGATGTTACCGATGTCACGAATGGGGATATTACCGATCAGTGTCTTGCTTCGAGGTTACTTGTTTCGTTAGGTAGAGTCTCAGAGACTCTCTCTTCTCCATATCACATCCGAGGGCTAGGTGGTCAGTTGTTCATTATTTCACTGATAGTCAGGCACTTGCCCGTACGGATTGGCCGTCACGAGATGATCGCAGATTGTTTACTTCTGCAGCTTGATGAGTTTGACTTGATTTTAGGCATGGATTGGTTATCCGCTCATCATGCACTTGTTGATTGCTTTAGGAAGACGATTGTCTTTAGGATTCTAGATCTACCCAAGTTTATTTTTGAGGGTACTATACATAACTCCACCATGGAGTACATTTCAGTGTTGCGAGCTCGGCGACTTGTTGATCAGGGTTGTGATTCATATCTTGCCTTTGTTCGGGAAGTATCTGATCAGGAGCTGATGACACAGGACATCCGAGTAGTATCAGAATACCCAGATGTATTTTCTGATAAGCTACCAGGATTACCTCCTGAGAGAGAGAGAGAGATCGAGTTCGAGATCACATTGCTGCCAGATACCCAGTCGATCTCTATGGCACTATATTTCATGACATCAATCGAGTTTAGGGAGCTGAAGGTGCAGTTACAGGAGTTACTTGATTTGGGATTTGTGAGGCCGAGCACTTCACCTTGGGGTGTTCCGGTTCTATTTGTTAAGAAGAAGGATGGATCCATGAGGTTTATGCATCGATTACAGGCAGCTGAACAAGAGAACGGTGAAGAACCGTTATCCTTTGCCACGCATCGATGATTTGTTTGACCAACTCCAGGGATCTTCGATTTTCTCGAAGGTCGATCTTCGCTCAGGCTACCATCAGCTGAGGATTCGTGAGTCAGATATTCCGAAGACAGCTTTCAGGACTCGCTGTGGACATTACGAGTTTGTGGTGATGTTGTTTGGGCTCACCAATGCACCTGCGGCTTTCATGGATATGATGAACCGAATCTTCCGTCCATACTTGGACAAGTTTGTAGTGGTGTTCATCGATGATGTGCTCATTTACTCACGGAATGAATGGGATCATGCGAATGATCTACGGATTGTCTTAGATACATTGCGGGAACACAAGCTATATGCCAAGTTGAGCAAGTGCGAGTTCTGGTTATCCCAGGTCTCATTTCTCGGGCATATCATTTCTGGAGCAGGCATTGCAGTTGATCCTGCGAAGATAGATGTAGTTATGTCTTGGGAGCAGCCCAAGAGAGTCACTCAGATTCGGAGCTTCATCGTATTAGCGGGCTATTACAGACGCTTTGTCAGCGGATTTTTACGCATTATTCGCCCTCTGACATGGTTGACGCAGAAGGGATTTCCAATTATTTGGGACGATTCATGTGAGCATGCGTTCCAGACACTGAAGGAGAGATTGACTACAACGCTTATTCTTGCTCTTCCTTCAGGCACTTAGGACTATGCAGTTTACACAGATGCATTTGGAGAAGGTCTAGGAGCAGTGTTGATGCAGAGAGGACAGGTGATTGCTTACGCATCACGACAGTTGAGACCGCACGAGCGGAACTACCCCACACATGACTTGGAGTTGGCGACAGTTGTCTTCGCCTTGAAGATCTAGCGCCACTACCTATATGGGGTGAATTTCGAGATCTTTACAGATCACAAGAGTCTAAAGTACATCTGTAATCAGAAAGAGCTGAACATGAGGCAGTGCAGATGGCTCGAGCTACTGAAGGATTATGATTGCACGATCTCTTACCATCTTGGTAAGGGAAACGTGGTGGTTGATGCACTCAGCAGGAGAGCGCATGCTGATGGTACGGCGAACTGGCTATATATATGGGATACACTTACAGCTTTGAGCGATTGGCATCCTCAGGAGAGCGCATCCATTTCTACCGACGTGCCTCCACGATATAATAGTCTTTGGGATCGTATTGTAGATGGACAGAAGACACATCCTTGGATCCGAGATAGATACATGCGCGCCATCAAGGATGAATTTGATGACTTTGTTGTGATGGAGTCTATTTTATGGAAGGCGTGACGGGTCGTTGTAACCAATGACGAGAAGCTTCGCAGAGACATTCTGGATGAGGCATACAGTTCACGGTTATCCATCCATTCAGGCAGTACGAAGATGTACCGTGATCTGCATCGACATTTCTGGTGGGATGGAATGAAGCGCGATGTGACGCTACATGTTAGCAAATACATGACCTGTCAGATGGTCAAGGCTGAGCACAAGAGACCACCATGATTACTGCAATCTCTCCCCATTCCCGAGTGGAAATAGGAGAGCATTTCTATGGATTTTGTCACGGGATTGCCGAAGACACCAGGTGGCCATGATTCCATTTGGGTCGTTGATAGGTTGACCAAGTCAGCCCATTTCATACCTTTAACACGACTTACACTCCTTCCAGATTGGCCAAGCTCTATGTGCAGAACATCATCAGACTGCATGGTATACCACGAGAGGTGGTGTCTGACAGAGATTCGAGATTTACTTATCATTATTGGCATCAGTTCATGTCAGCACTACATACAAAGCTAAAGATGAGTTCTGCATACCATCCGCAGACAGACGGGCAGAGCGAGCGTACCATTCAGACGCTTGAGGATCTATTTCGCGCTTGCACTTTGGAGTGGAAAGAGTCCTGTAAGGACCATCTGCCATTAGTAGAATTCACATACAACAACAACTATCACTCCACTTGTCACGACCCGTCCCGCTAACCAGGACGTGCCGCGACAGAGATTTTTTTCCCTCAAGCAAACATGTGGCAATCTCAAAAACATAACATCTTTGTATTTCAAGTTCACAACACCAAGAAGTGTATTACACAAGTTCTATCTATTACAACTTCTTACAAAATAACACAGATAGTACAAAAACAAAAAAAAGCAAAAGCCACCTCCTCCTAGTGTATAAGCGGTCTTTTCCCTGCTAGTCGTGATTCTGCTGATTGATGAATCTCGGATTCACCATTCTAAGTCTCATTAATTAAGCTCAAGTCCCTCAAAATCAACAATATTTCTGCATTTATTCCGCATAATTAGCATTCATGCATGATTTCATAAGAATTGCATTTTAGCATTAATTTCTGCATAAAATAACAAGCCAAAAATCCAAGCCAAAAATGACCTGTAAATAGCCTAACTTTCCCTATTTTTTAACTCCTTCATGCTAACACCGAATGCCACAAAACCACATCCACTGTGTGCACATCACTAACAAGAATAAATAAAAAATACAAAAAAATAATTAACCCAGGTAAGTGGACCAAAAACCCAAACCCTAGTTTCAGGATTTTCGGACTAAAAGCCACATATCTTCCCCATCCAGTGTCCGATTTGATCCTACTCACTTTTGAACTAATACACATTCAATTACCTTCAAAACAAGACCAAGTTCAAGTGAATCGGAGATCGTATGTGGAAGTTGGGTTTTGGGCCTCTTTTGTACATTGTATTTTCGCGGCTTTTTGACCTGTATTTTATGTGTATATTTTCTTTATTAATAAAAATCCAAAAAAATTAGATTAAGGTCTCTTTTATTTATCTTTGAGTTTTCCTTATTTTTCCGGATTTTTATCGTGTTTAAAAATGACAAAAAAATTAGAAAACCAAAAATCAAGGTATTCTATGTACATGGGATACCCCAAAAATTCACTTTTTACATTTGACCGAATTTGGCTTTGATGTCTTCATGAAAGTTGTAGATCTCGTCGAGCCAAGCATTTTTCGTGAAGGAACTTTTTCGATCCGAGGTCATTTGCTATTTTTTATCTATTTTACAAGAGGTTTTATTTTCGAATTTTCTGGAGGTGACACGTGGCCGCCCCAGAGGCCGCCACGTGTCATGGTTTCTTCGCCTTTTTGAATCTTAGTTTTTATAAAAAAAAAAATTAAAAATTAAAACTCGCGCACGTGCGTTGCACGTGCCCCCATGCACGTGCTCCGCACGTGCCGCACTCTCCCCTTCCTCGCCACGTGGCGTCCATCTGGCCGCCCGATCTCGGTCGATCGGACGGCCACGGTGTTTCTTCCCCAACCTCGCACCCACCGGCCTCCTCAAACCCCGCAACTCCCGCACCGGCCTAACGACCCCCGCCTTCTCCGCCAAACCACCCCCCTTCTTCGCCGGTCAACCTCGCAACCACCCTCCATCTCCCTCCCCTACTTAAATAGCCCCGTCGCCCCCCCCCCCCCGACTCCCTCATCCGCCGTTTTGTGCTCCATGCTCATCTCGCGGCGGTGACAGCGCCGGCGAGCTCCATCTTCGCGGTGAGATCCGAGGGTCTCGCGACCCTCGTTGCAACTCACGGCGACCACCTCGCCTTGCTGCTGTAGCTCCGGTCTACTCCGTCGAGCCTAACGCTTCGCGCCACCAACCAATATCGCCTACGCCACGCCGGACGCCAGCCATCATCTTCACCGTCTCCGCCCTCGACGCTCATCCGCCTCCTGGTGCTTCGAGTTTCGCCGACAACAGCCACCTCCGGCCTTCATCGACTTCCGCCGACAAGCATCGCCATCACCTCCATCTCCGCCAGCATCCACTGCCTCATCGACCAGAACCTTCGCCGACAATCGCCTTCGACCACGCCGTTCACAACGTCGGCGCAGCACCGGTGCTCCTCCGCCGAGCATCGGCCCTCGGCCTTCGTCACCGACCCTTCCGCGACTTCGCCAACGGCGGCGCTCAGTCAAGCCTCCGCCCGACCCGACTCCCTCCGCCGCTGAAGCCACCGGGCGGTGGTCCCGAGACCCCCGCACGTGAGGCGCACGTGCTTGGGGGGTCGACGTCAGCCACACATCACCCAGGTCACGTGCAGAGCACGTGATCTCTGGGTTAATTGCAGAAACCCCCCGAGAAGATCATCAATTCACGCTTCGCCCCCCCCCCCCCCCCGCCTCCAAGGGCACGTGCCTGGCACGTGCCACTTGGACATTTTGCAGATATACATCCCCCCATTTTAGGTAATTGCTTCTAGGTCCCTGTCTGCACTTTTTTTTTATTTTTTATTTTATATTTATTGCATGTACCCCCCTGTGTTCTACCTCTGTTTTGAACCTCTTCTAGACATCGTTTCATTTATCTAAAAATAGCATTTTGTTCATCTTTTAATTCTTTACATTTTGACATGTTTTGGATATTTTTGTGATGACCGGTTAATTAATAAATAATTATTTTGTGGAAATTGAGATATTTTACCCAATCTGTGCTCGGAAATTCTTAGTTAATTAACCGTATCTCTAAAAATTCCCCAAAAAACAAATATCGTAGAGATTGATTTGATTAACATTGTGCCCAAAAATCTTTGCATTTGCATGCATCATTTGCCCTGTAAAAATCATTTTGTGCATTTCAATGTTTGATTTTTAATAGGTATTGGACCTCACATTTTTGAGGTCTAGGATTTTTCTAAGATCTATTACCTAGTGATAGATCTTAGATAATTTTAGTTCTCGAAAATAAGTAGGTTTAATATTTATTAAAATTAAATATTGAAAATCATTCTATTTTCAATTAAAAATTCGTAAAAAATTCATATTGCATCTAAAAATTCCAAAAATATTACTGTGCACTTATTCCATCATTTTTTACATCTCGGCCAAGTTTCGTAATTTTCGGACACCATTTGAACGTATTTTACATTTTAGTCCCTAAAATAGGCCGAAATTGCATTTTGCACCTCATATTGCATTGAAAAATTCCAAAAAAAGACCGCCTTGAAAACCGAACTAAAAATTGGATAGACATTAATCTAGGTTGTTCCTTTGCCTCCTTGTGATCGACCTTGGGACTTGCCCAAGTAAAATAAACATACACCACGAGATTGAATTTGAATCATTATTTTGTGGTTATTTCTTGACTGTTCCGATTGCCGCCTACAACGAACGACATAAATTAATTTCACGCACGAACGATAAAAACGATTTCTTATCGTGGCTTTTCCGGGCCCGTCAGATGGCGCCGTTGCCGGGGAGGCAAACGGCTTAGTTTTTTTGTTTTGAAAATTTTTGTTCGATTTTCCGAATTCGGGTAGTCTGACCCCCGAATTTTTCATTGTAAATCCCATTTTATTTCTTGTATTTATTTTTCTACATTTCTTTCATTTTTGATTATTTTCTGAGTCACTCTCTTACATTCTCTCTCTTATTTTTCTTGCGAGGTACCCTGCGCACGTGGAGCGGTTTTTCAAGGAACCGACGCATCTTCACCGACACCCGAAGAAACCGCAATTAAATTAAGATCGAGTCGAGTCGTGAGAGAGAGTAGAGTCTAGGTTTTTAATTTCTGCATTTTTATTTTCTGCTCATTTATAGCGGTGTCCGTTTGGACTCTCGCGTGTGTACAAGGACATTGAACTCTATTTGTGGTGTGTCGTGGCCTGTTTCACTCTCCGGAGAGGGTGGGGCCCGACTTGAGTGGCGATTAGGATAGACCTGCACATACGGCTCTTAGAGCAATTTTTATTTCTGATTGTGCTTGTAGGATCTTAAGCCACACTGCACTTTAACTGAGACGCACATTAGATCGTTCAACTTAGCCAAATTCAACTCAATTCTTCCCGCTAATAGAACTTTCTGCTTAGGTGCGGTTTTCATCGGCTTGCACGCAATTAGTATAAATTTTCAATTCTGTTTTGCATCCCACATGGAGATTGCGAGGAGGCACTGTAAGTCTTCTAACTGAGCATTCATCATAGTTTTCGCGTGCATCGGCTTTTCCCGAATTCCTCTCTCTTGTTTTATCACATAAATCTAAAGGAAATTGGGACTGGACGGTAGACGTGTATTTGTGTTCACCTAAATTCTACAGTGATCGCCTTAATAAAACTGGGACTGCTAAATATAGCCGATCTAAAAAAATCCATAAAATCAAGAATTTCTGCGGGAGATCAACCCCGACATTGTTTGATTTTATCTTGCAGCGAGGAGAGAGACGCACACTAGGATAGAGCCCAGCTCCAAACCTAACAGCTCGTTTAAACGGCTTGCAAGATTGAATTTATCACCAACTAAAATTGAAAAGATAATAGCCGAACTCTTACGGCTTCATTGTGTGAGTTGGTGAACCCGGGGTTTGAATTGTGTTTGCAATGGTGTGCGTGAACCGATTTCAAGATCAATAGCCGCACATTCGATAAAAATTCTCTTGACTATCCCGTGCAATCATCTCTTCTCTATCTTGATTTAAACCTCACAATGGAACTCTTGTCTAAAAGCTCTCACAGATCCGACTCCCCATTCCTCTCAAAAATGACCAAACACCATCAGAGCTATATTATGAAAATGAATTTGTTTCGGTTAGGCCCAAATCAACTCAATCCCCTTATTTCAATAGCCCTCCAACATTTGCGGGAGGCTTTCACCCGCAGATAAATTCACCCTCCTCATTAAATTTCTATTCGAACAATCCAACCGTAAATGACCACTTACCATCTTGGACCGAATCGTCTTATTCTCAGTTTCTCGCCAATGAAACTTTTCAAGATCAAAATCCCTTCAAACCTCATGATTGGCAGAGAAATCAAACTCAGATGGATAGACACGCACTGAATAATCATCGGCATTGGATTGACCATGATAAACCCCTCGTCAGACATGATGCTCATACAGAGGACTGGACTGACTGCTTAGAAACACATAAACCCTGTATGTTGACTCCGCAATATCAAGGTCTGACCAATCAACGACACATGTCTGAACCTTATGAGCAGCCTCCTTCCATTATTTTTGAGGAGAAATTTTCAGAAAATACTGAGCATATTTCGGATATTCCAAGAAGCTCTCCTCTCAGCACAAAGAGAAAAATGGAAGATGAAATTATCAAACATACACATACTGCTCCCATAATTAATCATGAACCAAATCTTGAGGAGGATATTTCGAGGATAAATAAGAAATTCAAGTCAATATAGGAGAGATTTCAAAAATTTACCGATCGATTCATCACATTCTATGGTGGCTCGGACAGTAAAATGAATGAGGAAATGACTGGATCTGAGATTGAAAATTCTGAGGATATTCAGGGACCAATGGACAGTTCTGAAAATGTTTATACTGCTGACCACCACCCTGAACACCAGAGCCCCTCTTCGTCTGAAGAACACCCCACACCCCCACACCACCCAGAAAATACCAAAAAATTGGAAATATTTGAAAATCACAAAAAAAATTGAAAATTCAGAAAATTATATAAAAAATTGAAACTGAAGATGATCTGCGAAATTTGGATCCGACTATACGGGAAGCACTGGAAAAACGCTTGATATTTGAACTTCCCTTTATACAGGCCATTGAACACTTCCCCGACCTTAAAAGATTTATAACAGATAAATTAATGAACAAAAAGTCGGGCAGAATACGAACAAAGACTGAAAGACATATCTTGTCAATGGCCTCCTCCTTGGTGTTGAGGAGAAAAACCAAGAGCCGCATATTAAAGCGGTTGCCCAGATTTGACTGCAAAATCAAAGACACAATTTTCACCCATGCTCGGATTGATGATGATTCACCAATTAATATCCTCCCGACCTCTGTATTCCATGAACTCAAACTCGGACCGATTCGGAAGATACGAGAGATCATTCAATTGGCGGACCGATCAATAAAGCGGCCGAGAGGAATTATTTCTGTCATCATGAAATTCCAAGGTGCTCCGCTCAAGGTAGAATTCACGATCATTGATATTGAGCATCAAGGAGAATTTACCCAGTCTCCAGTCATCCTCGGAAAGCCATTCTTGGCATTGGCCAAGGCGAGTATCGATTGTGAGACTCGGGAAATCAATTTCACAGCATTGGAAGCACTTAAATCCGACCCTATCTTTGAGGAACCACGATCTTCTGAGGCAACCCACGAAGTCCCCAACAACCGCAACCATAAAGCGGTAGAAGAGCCCTACCCCGCGACCACACCTGAGATAGCAGTTGTTGATGAGACTATTGGTTTAGATAATCTCCCCCCTGCTCCATTCCCAGCCGCTCTCACCATGGACAACCATGTATATGAATCATATGATCCGGAGACTTATGCATGGGCACATCCTGGGTCAACCTACTCCGACTACATGGATTACATCAACTCGACTCAGGAATGCATCAACATCGAATCAAGAGAGAAAGAACATGCAGAGACTCTCCCCAATATTCAAATCCCCGAGGATCTCAAAATTGACAAATCTTTCTACTACGATCCAGAGACATATGCATGGTCACACCCTGTAGCAACATTCTCTGAATATCTTGACCAAATCATCCCAAATCGAGAATGCTCAAATATTCGGGAGACTGAGAGCAAGCACGCAGACCAAGCACCGACCAAGGAGAATCTCAATGGCTATTCATCTGGATACTCAAGTGAACCGACACCTTCACGACGAAATAAAAAGAAAGTCACCTTTGACCTTTCGGAAGAGGAATCAGTTGATGATCCCTCATCAGGTCCAGAAAAGATGGTTTACATGAGTGAAGTCTGTTCGGCAGCCCTAAAGTCATATCTTCGTAAGGATCCAAAATTCAATCCTCGTTGGACAACTCCCGTTCCTAACTACTACTCATCCAAAGCTGATGCTCCTACATTCTTCAAGTACACTGGAATTCTTTCGTATGAGATGACTGAGACCGGTGCTTCTGAGCATTCATCCGAGGACAAACTGATTGACCCCAAGAAGGAACGAATTCTGAGAAAACAATTGAAAAAACAAAAAGACCAGAATACGTGGAGTATGCCCACTTTCAATTACTACTCCTCTGAGGATAATTCCGATGATGGATATCTTTCATCTGACTCAAACAATTCATCCACTATCCATCATAATTTGTCTGAGGATGACACGGACAATAGTTGGGAATCATATGCCTCATCTCCGACTCATCATTACGATCTCCCACCGCAGGCTCACAAAAAGATCAGCCGAAAACCGCCTTAATCATCGGCTACCCACCCTCCCTCCCGACCACATTGGTCTCCTTGTACAGCTTCTTCCTTTACTTAGGCCAAGGCCTAAGTATAGGGGGGACCAATGCCATCTGTATATATCATTCTTCTCCTGACTCCCATTCGCTCCATATCCACCCTTCTTCCATACTTAGGTTGTTCAAAGCCTAAGTATAGGGGGAACCGACATCCACCCGTATATACTCTCCTCATTTCCTGACCGCTTTTCTTTTCATTCTTTTTCTTCTTCTTTTTTTTTCTTTCTCACTCTCTTACGCTTAGCCCGAGCTATGTCTTCTTTACGCTTCTTGTGCTCTGAGGACACAGCACTCGCTAAGTATAGGGGGGTCTGTATATATACTTTGTATATATTTTACCCATATCTCGTACTTTCGCGTAAGTCTATATGTATTTACGGGGTGGGTACTAACTTGAAAAAAAAAACAAAAGAAGAGTTTTACTACTAACACTGACCTGCCCAATTTTTTTTGAAAAAAAAAAAGAGAGAAGGCTTCTTATTTCAGTTTCTGCATCAAAAAAAAATTCCCTTGCATAAAATGTCGAAAAAAAAAATGTGTGTGTCAGCATTTCACACCTGCACTTCATCCAACACCGCATACATTTGCATATGTGAAAAGTCATTGGGTTCTGAACCGGGTTATGAGCCGAAACCGAGAGTGATCTGGGCTTGACTTTAATCCACCTAATTTTCAGAGGAACTTCACCGAGAAATAGAATTTTAAGAGCTTCAGGTCTTTTTGACTTAATTCCTTAAGTTCCACATGACAATGTGCAGCATTTGACTCTTAGTGTCTAACCTGGTCTCTTCATTCTGGGTACCACTCTGGAATAGGGAATTAATTTGCACTCTCGCACTATGCACTAAGCTCAACCCAAACGGGATGTTGGAAGACTGTGTGAGTCTCTTTTCTGGTAGCGTGGAAATCTAAAGACCGGAGTACGGGTTGAAATAAAGCTTCGGAAAAGGGATGGACGGCTGGGCACAATTTTTCTAAGACCCCAAAAAATGTACGGAACAAAAGATTCTATATCCGTAGGGGCACAACAAGATCCAAGCAGAACCACCAAAAATTCCAAATACATAGAAGCATTCTACCAAATAAAAATCCGACCAAAAAGGTCCAAGCTTCAGAAACCTGCAGATCTTGGTGGAGACTCGGCTACACTGGCCATCTCCACAAGGAGAGGTGACTACACTGGCCACCCTCCAGTTCTTTTCTCTTTCTTCTATCTTCTCCCTCATTCGATTGTGAACACAGCACGACAGACCTTAGAAGGAAATACCTGACTCCCCGAGGACGAGTTACTGGAGAGGAGAGGAGCATGGTAGTCCGGCATTCTGAATGGGAAGAGCTAAAACCCTTCACACACATGAGTCGGTTATTCAATGTTCATAGGGTATACTTTGGGAAGAGGATTGATCTAAGATGACTTCTGAGTTGAAACTGTGTCAATGATGTGTAGAACTTGAGGGCTGTTGATTTTGAAATTCTAAGTCTCACAGAAGTTCCGCCACACTATTAATCCAAAGGTCGAGTTTAGTTTCACTTTCACCTTCAGTTCATGGTCTTGGTATGGAACCTAGTCTCATTTCACTTCATGGCATTTCTTTTTGATGCTCAGGGACGAGCATGGTTTAAGTATAGGGGGATGATGAATCTCGGATTCACCATTCTAAGTCTCATTAATTAAGCTCAAGTCCCTCAAAATCAACAATATTTCTGCATTTATTCCGCATAATTAGCATTCATGCATGATTTCATAAGAATTGCATTTTAGCATTAATTTCTGCATAAAATAACAAGCCAAAAATCCAAGCCAAAAAATGACCTGTAAATAGCCTAACTTTCCATATTTTTTAACTCCTTCATGCTAACACCGAATGCCACAAAACCACATCCACTGTGTGCACATCACTAACAAGAATAAATAAAAAATACAAAAAAATAATTAACCCAGGTAAGTGGACCAAAAACCCAAACCCTAGTTTCAGGATTTTCGGACTAAAAGCCACATATCTTCCCCATCCAGTGTCCGATTTGATCCTACTCACTTTTGAACTAATACACATTCAATTACCTTCAAAACAAGACCAAGTTCAAGTGAATCGGAGATCGTATGTGAAAGTTGGGTTTTGGGCCTCTTTTGTACATTGTATTTTCGCGCTTTTTGACCTGTATTTTATGTGTATATTTCTTTTATTAATAAAAATCCAAAAAAATTAGATTAAGGTCTCTTTTATTTATCTTTGAGTTTTCCTTATTTTTTCGGATTTTTATCGTGTTTAAAAATGACAAAAAAATTAGAAAACCAAAAATCAAGGTATTCTATGTACATGGATACCCCAAAAATTCACTTTTTACATTTGACCGAATTTGGCTTTGATGTCTTCATGAAAGTTGTAGGATCTCGTCGAGACGAGTATTCTTCGTGAAGGAACTTTTTCGATCCGAGGTCATTTGCTATTTTTATCTATTTTACAAGAGGTTTTATTTTCGAATTTTCTGGAGGTGACACATGGCAGCCCCAGAGGCCGCCACGTGTCATGGTTTTTTCGCCTTTTTGAATCTTAATTTTTATAAAAAAAAATTAAAAATTAAAACTCGCGCACGTGCGTTGCACGTGCCCCCAGGCACGTGCTCCGCACGTGCCGCACTCTCCCCTTCCTCGCCACGTGGCGTCCATCTGGCCGCCCGATCTCGGCCGATCGGACGGCCACGGCGTTTCTTCCCCAACCTCGCGCCCCCGGCCTCCTCAACCCCGCAACTCCCGCCACCGCGCCTAACGACCCCCGCCTTCTCCGCCAAACCACCCCCCTTCTTCGCCGGTCAACCTCGCAACCACCCTCCATCTCCCTCCCCTACTTAAATAGCCCCGTCGCCCCCCCCCCCCCCCCCCCGACTCCCTCATCCGCCGTTTTGCGCTCCATGTTCATCTCGCGGCGGTGACAGCGCCGGCGAGCTCCATCTTCGCGGCGAGATCCGAGGGTCTCGCGACCCTCGTTGCAACTCACGACGACCACCTCGCCTTGCTGCTGTAGCTCCGGTCTACTCCGTCGAGCCTAACGCTTCGCGCCACCAACCAATATCGCCTACGCCACGCCGGACGCCAGCCATCATCTTCACCGTCTCCGCCCTCGACGCTCATCCGCCTCCTGGTGCTTCGAGTTTCGCCGACAACAGCCACCTCCGGCCTTCATCGACTTCCGCCGACAAGCATCGCCATCACCTCCATCTCCGCCAGCATCCACTGCCTCATCGACCAGAACCTTCGCCGACAATCGCCTTCGACCACGCCGTTCACAATGCCGGCGTAGCACCGGTGCTCCTCCGCCGAGCATCGGCCCTCGGCCTTCGCCACGCCACCGACCCTTCCGCGACTTCGCCAACGGCGGCGCTCAGTCAAGCCTCCGCCCGACCCGACTCCCTCCGCCGCTGAAGCCACCGGGCGGTGGTCCCGAGACCCCCACACGTGAGGCGCACGTGCTTGGGGGGTCGACGTCAGCCACACATCACCCAGGTCACGTGTAGAGCACGTGATCTCTGGGTTAATTACAGAAACCCCCCGAGAAGATCATCAATTCACGCTTCGCCCCCCCGCCTCCAAGGGCACGTGCCTGGCACGTGCCACTTGGACATTTTGCAGATGTACATCCCCCCATTTTAGGTAATTGCTTCTAGGTCCCTGTCTGCACTTTTTTTTTATTTTTTATTTTATATTTATTGCATGTACCCCCCTGTGTTCTACCTCTGTTTTGAACCTCTTCTAGACATCGTTTCATTTATCTAAAAATAGCATTTTGTTCATCTTTTAATTCTTTACATTTTAACATGTTTTGGATATTTTTGTGATGACCGGTTAATTAATAAATAATTATTTTGTGGAAATTGAGATATTTTACCCAATCTGTGCTCGGAAATTCTTAGTTAATTAACTGTATCTCTAAAAATTCCCCAAAAAACAAATATCGTAGAGATTGATTTGATTAACATTGTGCCCAAAAATCTTTGCATTTGCATGCATCATTTGCCCTGTAATAATCATTTTGTGCATTTCAATGTTTGATTTTTAATAGGTATTGGACCTCACATTTTTGAGGTCTAGGATTTTTCTAAGATCTATTACCTAGTGATAGATCTTAGATAATTTTAGTTCTCGAAAATAAGTAGGTTTAATATTTATTAAAATTAAATATTGAAAATCATTCTGTTTTCAATTAAAAATTCGTAAAAAATTCATATTGCATCTAAAAATTCCAAAAATATTACTGTGCACTTATTCCATCATTTTTTACATCTCGGCCAAGTTTCGTAATTTTCGGACACCATTTGAACGTATTTTACATTTTAGTCCCTAAAATAGGCCGAATTTGCATTTTGCACCTCATATTGCATTGAAAAATTCCAAAAAAAGACCGCCTTGAAAACCGAACTAAAAATTGGATAGACATTAATCTAGGTTGTTCCTTTGCCTCCTTGTGATCGACCTTGGGACTTGCCCAAGTAAAATAAACATACACCACGAGATTGAATTTGAATCATTATTTTGTGGTTATTTCTTGACTGTTCCGATTGCCGCCTACAACGAACGACATAAAATTAATTTCACGCACGAACGATAAAAACGATTTCTTATCGCGGCTTTTCCGGGCCCGTCACTGATCTGTACATAATATAATATAACGGGATGAGTCTAAACCCATTTATGAGCTTAGACCTAGTGAAAGGATCTCAAGCTTTTTACATATAGCTAAAATCTGAAATATGAGCATCATGACAAGAAATTTATGCTGAATACTATGAAATAGCTTGAAATAAACTTTATGACAGAAATTTCATATAACAACATGCTAGTTTGCAAATGAATGCTGAAATAACTTCAAAAGCAGATAAACTGAAACATAATCATCATTATCAAGCTGTTTATACTAATCACCACTGTGGCTAATTTATTGACTCATGAACGCTGAAACAAAGCTAAGTCATACGCGCAGACAGTCCCAAAGACCAAAAACACCCTGCATACGGCCCAAAGCCTATATGTATACAGAATGCGGACCCAAAGTCCTCTTGATACCATATATAATGGTTTTGCCATATCTAATGGCGGTTTCAGGGTCATATCTAATGACATCACCATATCTAATGGCTAGTTCATGATTTGTATAAAAGAGCTACTATGGTGTTTATCTTCTGATTCTGATTCTTTTCTTGCCACTAATAAACCGTAAACTTGCTATTTCATGCTCATAACAACTAATTCAAGAACATAAGACAATCTTGACAAAGCATGCATATTCTGATAACTAGAACTTGTTAAGAACTTGAAAACCGATCCATTATGCATAGTAACCGTGCAAAACATAATTCTTCACATAAAAACTCATATCTAAATAGTGAAACTTTATGTCTCGTGTTCCATTCAGAACAAAATGCATAAAAACGTGTTATCATGATAAAACTCGTGAAACGACGTCTGAAATACAATCTGAAGCCCTGATTTCATCTCAACCGTATGGTACTTGAAATTCATGCGTAAAAGCTTTAGAAAACACGATTTCATACTTGATATTCAAAACCATGCATAAAAACTAAAAACTAGTGCTTTTAAAATAGCGCTTGAGAATCCCTCACCTGATTGTTGTCTAACTTGAGTACGAAACACCTTCTTTAGTGAAATCTCCCTCTATAGTCGTCCTAGATTTGAGTACTACGGCTTGATGCGGACAGAACTTCGTTACGGCTTTTAAAAACGCTCTCGATCATCGACAGGGCTTCGCCGTGCTCCTCTCGTGCTCCTACGTCAAGCTCGGCGGCCTTGCGGCTCTAAGGTGGAGTGATGGGCGTGGGATGAAGTGAGGAGGATTATGGGGGGTCATGGGTATTTATAGGCCTCCACCCCCTTTACATGTGTGACATGTGTCAACATGTAAGGGTGCCTCTAAGCCACATGTTGCCTTTCTTCCATGTATGAAGACACATGGCATGGCACATGGCTTAATCATGAGAAAACTTGTTGCCCAAGTAATAGGTTTGTCTTATCCATGAGATAACTTGTTGCCCAAGCAAGGTGTGGCTTATCCACGAGATAACTTGTTGCCCAAGCTAGGTGTGGCTTTATCCACGAGATAACTTGTTGCCCAAGCAAGGTGTGGCTTTATCCACGAGATAACTTGTTGCCCAAGCAAGGGGGCTATACCATGACACGTGCTAGTCTTAGGATAATGACACATGGCACTATTGAGGTTTTGACACTTGTCCTGACTATATAACAACACGTGTCCCATGATTTCCTCTCCATGTGTCCACTTTTGCTAATGACGCTTAATTATCACTAATGACGGTTAATTAGCACTAATCATGCTTAATTAGTCTTAATGATGTGATTATGGCTAATGAGTATAAATTTATGCTAATGATGCTTAATTATAACTAATGACGGGTAATTAGCACTAATCATGCTTAATTAGTCTTAATGATGTGATTATGGCTAATGAGTATAAATCTATGCTAATGACACTTAATTATCATTAATGGCGGGTAATTAGTACTAATCATGCTTAATTAGTATTAATGATGTGATTATGGCTAATGAGTATAAATCTATACTAATGATGCTTAATTATCACTAATGACGGGTAATTAGCACTAATCATGCTTAATTAGTCTTAACGATGTGATTATGGCTAATGAGTATAACTCTATGCTAATGACGCTTAATTACCATTAATGATAGGTAATTAGTACTAATCATGTTTAATTAGTATTAATGATGTGATTATGGCTAATGAATATAAATCTATAACATTATGGGTACTATGCAAGTAGTGGCTTCTACTACTTATAAGGTACTACCAAAATTCCAGATTAGTAGATGTGGTACTATGTTTTGAGGTGCTACATAATTCAGAGAACCTTTAAAAGTCCATTTTTATACAAGATGGTCTCTGATATAAACACAACAAGTTTCAATGAAATCATTGCATCAAGGCGAATCTATTGACTATGGTATCTGTAAAGTGTGAACACTATCAATCCAATATTTCCTTTAAACAACACTTGATAACATTCAAAGGCATAGTGTACAAAACGCGTATTACACCACTATTGGCATGGCACCATTCGAAGCCCTATACAGGCGGAGATGCCTCACACCTCTCAGTTGCCGTGAGGTAGGCGATCATGCTTTATATTCCGTAGATCTCCTGGAGGAGACCGCGAGAGCTATTGATCTTGTGAGACGGAGGCATCTAACGGCAAAGAGCCGCCAGAAGAGCTATGCAGACCGTCGGAGAAGAGATATAGAGTTTCAGGTAGTATAATTATTTCCTCTTCACTTATTCAATTATAACTCATATATAATCAACTTAATCACATACTAAGGACATTCTTGTAAATTACAGATGGGAGATTGGGTATTTCTCCGTGTATCTCCCATGAAGGGACTATAGAGATTTGGTGTTCGTGGCAAACTGGCGCCGCGATATGTAGGTCCATTTGAGATTCTTGCAAGAGTGGGGAAGTTGCTTACCGAGTAGCTCTTCCTCCACATCTTTCTACTATTCATGATGTCTTCCATGTATCCAACCTGAGGAAGTATGTCCACGATCCTCGACATGTCATCAACTACGAGAATCTAGACGTGGAGCTAGATCTGACTTATGAAGAGAAGCCAATCCAAATACTTGATCGTGTTGTGAAGAAGCTTCGCAACAAAGAGATTCCTTTGGTCAAGATTTTGTGGCACCGTCATGGCGTCGAAGAAGCGACGTGGGAGACCGAAGCTGACATGGGGGCACGATACCCGCAGCTTTTCTGATTTAAGCATCAAAACAAGCTTTTGTAATTAGATACATGATAAATATATGGCTTGTTTTCTCTTTTTGAGGTTTTTATGAGTTCAAAACCCTTTGAGATTTTTATGGCCATATAAAATCCAAGACAACTAATGACCTTGACTCGAGTCTCGAGGACGAGACTCCTATTGAGGTTTTTATAATTGTAACATCCGGGATCCGCTAAACCCGAACTCGACCCGATTTGGGTCCGATTAACTCAATAAAGTTGTTGGTCAATGCCAACCAACCTAAAACGATCTATTGATCGAGAATCAAAAGTTGTTCGGGCAAAATCGACCAAAAATCGGTCGCTTTGTAATACGTGCCGTGAAAAAGCCACGACGCAAATTCGGAAACCGCAAAACGAACCGAGACCATCATAAGATCCGATTCCACGAAACAAGACCAACGGAATCGACCCTTCGTCAATCGGAGATCGTTTGATATTTTTAAATCACAAAATTTAACCTTAAACAGAAATCGTATCCGAAAAGTTCGGGTATTCAAAACCCGATTGGAAGTATATCAACATTATACTCATTTTGATCATCATAAAGAGACGATCAAATTGATATATTGCGCGTCAGAAACCGACGCTCGAGACATGAATACGGTTCACTTTAAAGTATAACAAATAAAGAAAGATATAATTGAAATATATATATAACAAGTACTGCTACGGTTTATTATATAAATAAAAAAATTGCTGTAGCAGACCCGTTACAGCTATAACAAGTGGTTGCCAATCTTTTCCACTTGGCTCATTATTCTCCCCCATTCGGCAAACACGTTGCTCTCCCTCCCTTTATATATATATCAACTTTACCTTTCCTTGGTCTTTCCATCTTTCCCGACTACTATCTGCTCTTGCTACTAATTCCAGGAAGATCTAAAGCCCAGCCGAGCAACCCAATCTCCAGGTAGAATCCAACCCCCCTTTCTTTCAATTGGTTCTCAAATTTCCACCAAAAGAGGCCACATTTCCAGCACCATTCTTGCTGGACGTCCCCTCCTGTTGGAAATTTCTCAAGTTCAGCAGTTGTTTCAAGCTCTACAAGCTCCTGGAACCTTGGATCTGCTCCTGGACTCTTGAAATTTGCCACATGCATGTTGTGATCTCCCAATTAAGAGATCAAAAAGGTACAATCCTATTACCATTCTCCTTGCTGCCATGCATGGTATTCTACCCATTTTTTATCCTTAATTATGCATTGTTGAGTAATATATGAGTAGACTTTGGGGGATATTTCTTGGGAGCATGAAGCATTGACATATTAAGTCATTAATTCAAATGAACAATCCACACATTTATATCTTTGTGTAAATTAATGTCTATTGAAAGGAAAAGAATAATAAGTAAATACTACATTAATCAATGATTCTATTCAAGTTAAATAAAAGATTGGTTTTTCATTTATTTTGAATTACAGAATCTGGTTAGAATCTGATTACTGTTTTGTGTCGGCCCAGATATATATATATTTTTATCAACATTTTATTACTGATTCTACTCAGGTTATAAGTTTAAAAAGAGTTAAATTATTTACTCAATGAATTATAAATTGATACTTTGCTGCAATGCTGGAATAACTGTAAATTATTTACTGAATGATGATGAAACTAAGCTCTGTTTCTATAATTAATACAAGATAGTTAAAATTATAATATATATATATATATATGTGACCTTTAGAAGAAAATGCTTGATCTTACTACTATATATAATGTGTTTTGGAAGATAGGTTTTGTTGATAAAAGAAAACACATTGTTTATTTAGTGAGGCTGTTATAATAAAATACGTTGGCAATAGTTCTGGAGTGCTAGTTATTACAATTATCATACAATTATTGCTCTTCCCTTTTGAATATGTGGCAGTTTTAGATAATTCTAAAATTTCTCATAATTATCTAACTTGTTAGAATGTTGTAAGGAGTTAGACCATAATTAAGGTCCAATAGAGAGATCCAAGGGTAAAGCAAGTTTTATGCGTGATAATGATTAAATAGAAAAATTATTTGTAATATATATATATATATATATATATATAATTCTAGGAGTTTACTAAAGTGATAGGTAGAATGATTGATTCCTTGCTAAAAGGAGTTTACTTCTTGTGCTGAAATTTGGGTAATATAAATTAGTAAGTAGTCCAACAGAGGAATTAGAATATCCTTGTTAAACTTGATTCTATTACTGAAAACTTGTGACCTACCAAAATTTAATAAGATGTGTCTCCATTTTAACATAATGTATAGGAGTAGTCTATGTTAACAACCTCCTTGTCATCTTTAGAGTATGCATCACTTAGAAATAGAATTAGTTCTATTTTTGTTGATGCCTAATAGATTGAAGTTAAGCATCACACTTTCATCTTAATTTGTGATATCATACTTGTTGTGTGATGCTAATTGGTGGAATCGTTGTACAAATCAAACTGGGAGGATATAAATTGGTCTTGAACCACTCGACCATCGACAATTAATTGGGTTGAATTCATGCTGAAAATGAATGAAGGATAAATTGTGACCATAAAGACTGATCGCTCGTATGAAACTATCTTTTAGGTATTCCATACTATCTATTAGTTCATTAATACAACCATTGACCAAAATACCTAGATCATCACAATCAACCATAGAAAAGACTGAGAAAGTGATAAGCAGTCAAGAAAGTAAAGATGACGGTGAATAATTGATGATAACCATTTGTGCCGGTCATGTTGAATCTTACACCTGACCGTGCGAGGGCGCGGTGACCCTCATCTTGGCGGGAGAATAGGAATCCCAGTTTGGGCAGCGGCCGCCAAGTGCGCGGGTCTAGGATCCCAGTCCCCTTTCGGTTTTTACGCGAGCTCGCAGTGTTTTTACGCCTCGTTGGGATCCCGACTTTAGACCATTCCGCTGACCCTTTGTTTTAGGATACCCAGGCGGGGGATCCTTGGTTTTCAGTTTTACGTACGAGCTCGGTTGCCCGTTACCGGTCGGGCTGTTTTTCTAGAGTGATTTTTCCTAGAAGTCCCTCTCACCCGTCTCAGTGGCGTAGTTGGGGAGTAGACCTATCCCTCTATTGGATCGTCCTTCCAACCAGAGGGCGAGACGGAAGAGCCATTTGCAGGCTTCTTCACCGCTTGATTTTTACATTCGCTAACAGACTTGGCGATTCTACATCCAGATCATCTATATCTACATCTAAATCATCAAGAGTTGCATTTGAGAGAGTTAGTGTGAAGGTTTGGAGGAAATTACAATTAAAATTGAGTTGATTGGAGGTGACTATAATCTGATTCGAAATCCCTATAAGTTAGTGGACGTGTTGGGAACTTAGTTAGGATGCATTACACAACACCGCATGCCTACGGAGGCCCCCCAACCCTAAGGTACTTTTAATACCTTAGAGTCATAGTGTGAGGTTACACACATACCAAGACCATAGACTATCCACTAACTTAAAGGAGTAAGTAGAATTAAGGATCAAATCAATCATCACCATATCAGACCATTATCAAAAATCATGACATCATCTCAATGACTAGAAAATAACATCTTCATGTGCCATCAATTATATTTATAAGATCTTGATCACAGGGAGTACCATCTAAACTTTATATAAATATATATGTGAAGAATGAGAAAAAGGGGTGAACCGATTAGCTACATACCAAATAGTTGAAAACATTTTTACTTACGCAAGTAGATGTAAATTATACTTGTTCCACCTTTCTACTTGCTCTCTTTTGCACATAATAAATTACTTGTCATTTATTTTTTTTTAAAAAAAACTATGGATTTGTATTCACAATTGTGACTCCTTTTCTTCCTTGCACGCATGGCAGGAAAGGAGTCTGTTGATCAGTAGCTATACACGGTTTCAGGAGACAAGGTATATACCAGACGGTATGTGGTCTTTGTTACAGTTTTTAGTTCAATTGATATTGTAAAATGCTTCTTCTCTTCAGTCAAATTTTTGGGATGTTGTATGTACTGTCAAACATTGTACATGTGGTAAAATCATATGGAAATTAATGAAATGAGATTTTGGTGTCATTGTCCATATTAACTGGTGGTTATGAATTGTAAATGTGAATGTCAGACGCAAATGATTGCAACGAAAAATTTCCCCATAAAATTATGCCTTTAATGTGATGTCATAAATAGAATATTGCGAATTTTGTCGTAAACAGGTACCCGGATCCTGAGGGGTTCACAGAATCCGTCGTAGTTTTTCCAGTAAAACTTGTGCACCTAGCTTTTTTGCAATCACATTTGTGCTCTTGTATCCTCACAAAATTCACAATATTGTCCTTCCGTTAGTATAATATAAAGTCACAAATGTAAGAACAGGAAGGCACAACCGTGAATTTTGTAAGAATATTGGGGCAAGAAAAGATGGAGGGTAATTAGAAAAACTCGAAATGGCCAATTCCTTTAACTTTTAGACATGTTCATAAAATCCTTCTAATTTTTCCTTAGTCATAGTTAGAGGTGAGCAATGGGTTGGGCCGGCCCGACGCTTGATCTGATTCAGATCGGGCCAAAAATTTGGCCCATGAAATAAATGCGTCGGGATTAGGCCGACCTTAGCCCAAACCCATTAGCCCACTTGATTCGATAAGGCCCAATAAGATGATCCGTATAATAATCATAATCTCATAGTAAAGTAGTGTAGTTATGTATATTCTCATAAATTTCTACTACCTACATACACATAGTTATCTACTCTCTTCTCTTAGATAAACTTGTGGTTAAGCTTTTCTAATTATCTTCATCATAACATCGCTTTTCTCACTACATGATAAGTATCACTTCTCTCATTGTTCCTTCTATGTGTATCTTGTATAATACACTCTGTTTTATTTATAAATTATTTGTTTTGAATCAATATGTCATATACCAATAATACTCGTATACACATTCATTATCGGTATTCCATCTATAGAGGATGTACTTTCAATCACCCATTTTCCTTCTCCATTTTCCCACCCAAGACTTTTTTAATGGGTCGGTCCGTCCCGAACCCGACTCATAATTAAGGGCCAGGTCGGCTATGGACCGAGCAGGAGAAAAAATGTCGAGCCTCATCCCAGCCCATAGCCTATTAATTTTATCGGACCATGGATCGCGTTACCTTGGACCCGAAAGAGCCTGACTCCATGTTCATCCCTAGTCATAACAGTTGAAAGACGTTATTTAAGAAATATGGTTGAAAACACAAAAAATATTTAGTAACTTTCTAAATATTTATGAGATATTGTAATTTATAACTGATTCTGCATTAACAACAAAAATCCCAATCATAATTGATTAACGCTTTCATTAATCAATTAGTTCATATTAATTAAGGGAAAAATGCATTCGATATCCTCACCATGACCTTTAGGCTCTACTCATGTATATATATGGGTCATGCAAGATCCTTATGAATTCATTGTCATTGTCTTGGATCAAAAGGTAATATGATAATATAGAACATATATAATTAAGTCGATATATGCCTTCCAAGTAGGGATGCAAACGGTTACGGATATATCCGTATCCGATCCGTCACTATATCGATTTTATACAGATTTTCATATCCATGTCCGTATCTATTTTAAAATGGATACGGATATGGATATTGTTTTGATATCCACAAATATCTGTATCCATATCCGTATATCCATTTCATATATAAATATAGTCATAGATTTATTTTTAACCCTATATAACATAATTCTATACCTTCTTTTACCATATTTATATAATTTTTATGATACAAACACATTTACTAAATTTATATCATGTGTTTTCTACCCAATTCGTATATATTTAAGTTGATTCTATAGAGTATTTCTAACATTACTCGCCGCAACCGTTTTTAAGGATATGATAAAATAATTTTAATATCCGTCAATATCTGTATCTACATCCGTATTCGTATTCAAAAACAGATAAGGATATGGTAATACCTATATCTGTACCCATATCCGTCTGTTTGCATCCCTACTTCCAAGGCGGCTTCTGCATGCTTCCTTGTTTGATTTCTTGCTCTCGTTATCTTCGTTAGGTTGTGCATTTAGTTAGGCAAGTAATCAATGGAATTTTACACTTTGTCTCCCCTTCGAGCTTTTCCAACAACAAAAATTTATATTATTACAAAGTCAGTGTCATTGTCCCCACGTTTGAAGAATACGTCGTGAAAAAGCTAAGAGCACAAGTGTTATTCGAAAAACTCTGGGCAGAGTGTAGAAGGCCATGGAAGAGGATCCTTCATCAGAGTAGAGGATCTCTTCTAATGAATATCCGGAAGGATCGCACATAGTTCAACCACCAGGTCATCTAAGTGATTCGGCTGCGATGCAAGCACGACGAGTACCGAGGCGTTTGAGGGAACAAACTATTAGGATTAGGGTCATATTAGGATTAGCAATTCGAAAGGGACTGGGCTCCTAATCCTAGTAGTAATTGAGTTGTATTTTATGTATAGTTATGATGGGAATATGACTATGTGTTTGTAATTGGGTTATATATAGAGAGAGGTAGTGGCATTGCCTCCACAATAAAAAAGAGGGAATACCACGGGTGAGAGAAGAGAAGGGAAAGACTGAGGGAACCGTGAGGGTTGTAGTCGTTATATTTCTTATAGATTTTCTCCTCTTATGGTTGCGAGAGGTGACCGGCCATCATCATATCAGGTTGTCTTCTCCTTCACGTGCTTTCGTGGTGGTGGTGGATTACACATCTGCACATGTATACAGTGGTTAATCCCTACCAACCGGTATCTGAACGGAGACGATACTGTTCATTATCACAACAACCGGTATCAAAGCCGGGTTCAACTACACTGAGGGATAGGATGTGGCAGATCAGAGTGATGTTCAATGTTGACAAGACGACGTGATTCAACATGTAAGCATTGTGAAGAATCAACGATTATCTGAACCGCTAAGATCATGAAGAAGATACTCACGTGAGAAGGACTTGCGAATTCTATCCATGATCAAGAAAATCAGACATAGGAGATGAAAGTGGAAGAGTTGAATGAGATGAGGAATCTCACGAATAGTACAATACAATTGTTTTTGACAAACAACACTCTTCACAAGCTCATTGACCTTGAGGATCGAGCAAATGTTTGGATAAAGCTTAAGGGAGGATACAAGTCCAAATCTCTGACAAACCGGCTATTGATGAAGAAGCTCCATGGTCTAAAGATGACCGACAAGACAAAGCTCGAGGTGCACTTGGATGAATTCAACAAGATTCTAACAAACGTGCTCACATTTGGGAAGAATGCAAAAGGAAAATCTCTCTTCGTGGAGAAGGATAAAGAATTGATCTTACTGAGTTCCCTTCCATCTTCATGCGATCATATTATGACGACGCTACTCTATGACAAGGAGACCATTACATTGAATGAGATAGTTGCTTCGCTGCTTATGAACGAGTCTCGAAGAAGGTTGATAGATGAGGCAACGAATGATAAAGGTCATGTGCTGGCAACTGAAGCTAGACATTCAAGATCAATGGAGACATGATTCAAAGGTTGATCCAAGTCACGAGGTCCAATCACATGCTTCTGTTGTGACAAAGAGGGTCAGAAAATAATCAATTGTTCGAGACATGAGAGGGAGAAAGGAAAGAAGAAGGTCAGTGATTCTGAATCCGATCAAGAGGATTCCAACGCAATCTACGAGGGAGACTTGCCAGCATGCTTTAGGGAGATTAAGGCAGATTTAGGATGCTTCTTGACTCAACATGTTCAGAGCATGTGTGCTCATCAAAGAGTAGTTTAGTATATATCAGACATGCAATGATGGCACAATCAAGATGTGAGGTATAGAAGTTCACCACTTCAAGGGAATTGGATCAATGCAATATCCCATGTTTGATGGAGTAGTACGAACTTTGACAGGTGTCAAGAACATTCCTATAGTTATGAAAAATCCGATTTCACTAGGAACAATTGAGTCATGAGGACATTGAGTCACCATTGAATGTAGAGTTCTTAGAACAAGAAAGGGAGACACATGGTGATATATGGGAGGAGGATGCTGAACAAGGTGTACAAGATCAAGGGAATGGTCATGATAGGTGATAGAGCTTCACGTTTCGCAGGAGAGGAGTATGATGAGAGAGCATCAAGTATCAACGTCTCTATCGTAGAAGTACATAACAAGAAGAAGCGAGTGCGATCCGCTTCACCAGAGGATGACGGTACAATTATAGTCACGAGAGAATTTTGTGCCACATCATGATGCACAATACCGAGTTGTGTGAGTGTGCCTGAGAGGGGACACATCAGAGGCACCTAGTGATGAGTGCATCACCCAGAGGCGGTGAGTTCCTGCTAACGAGACCTGCTTATGACAAGGATGACCTAGCACGGACTCAAGATGATGGTGAGATCATGATGGAATTCAACTCAAGGGAGGGATTGTTAGTACTAGGGTCATATTAGGATTAGGAATACCAAAGGGATTTAGAGTCCTAATCCTAATAATAGTTGAGTTGTATTTTATGTATAGTCCTTACGAGAATAGGACTATGCATTTGTAATTGGATTATATATAGAGAGGATGGTGTCATTGCTTCCACACCACAACAAGATGGAATACCATAAGAGAAAAAGAGAGTATGTGCGAGAAGCGAATGAAGAGAGCGAGGGAAAGGTGAGAGTTATTCTCGTTCGATTTCTTTGTGAGCTTCTTCTCTTGTGGTCATGAGAGGTGATCGATCATCATCATATTTGCTTGCCCTCTCCTTTAGTACTTCTATGGTGGTGGATTGTACATTCGCATTCATATATGGTGGTCTATCCACACCAACCGGTATCTGAGCGGAGGCGATACTGGTCAGTGTCCCAACAACCAGTATCTGAGTTTGGTTCGACGACACTGAGGGATATAACGTGGAGGATTCAAGCGAGGTTCGATATCGACGAGACGACAATGCAACATGTGCACATTCATCAGAAGCTATGAAGAACCAACTGTTATTGGGAACTATTGAGATCGGGAATATCCAAAATCCGATCGAGGTGTTCCGGGAGTCTAGATAGGGATTTTTATGTGCTCCCGATGAGTTGGATGGTTCGGATAAGGGGGATTCTGGTCTGATTTTTCAGATCATGCAAGTAGGTAGGATAACAAATCAGATGGCAAAGTTCGCATCTAGGAGTGCATCATTCTCCACCGGGAATACCCAGAATACGATTGAGGTGTTCCAGGAGTCTAGATAGGGGTTTTTACATGTTCCCGATGAGTTGGATGGTTCGGATCATGGGGATTCTGGTCTGATTTTTCAGATCATGCAAGTAGGTAGGATAACAAATCAGATGGCAAAGTTCTAATCTAGGAGTGCATCATTCTCCGTGGAACCCTTTAAAAGGAAGAACGACTTTACCTTATGGAAACAACGAGTGAAGAATATGCCCACACGAGAAGGACTTGTGAAAGCTCTCCAAGATAAAGAAAAGAAGCCTGGGAAGGTGAAAGAGGAAGAGTGGAAGGAGATAAGGGATATCATCAAAAATACAATTGTTCTTGATAGACAACACTCTTCGTGAAGTCATTGTCCCTGAGGATCCAATGGAGTTCTGGATGAAGCTTGAGGGACGATATAAGTCCAAATCTTTGAGAAACCTGCTACTAATAAAGAAGAAATTCCATGATCTAAAGGTGACCGATGAGACAAAACTCAAGGTGCGCTTGGATGAATTCAACAATATTCTGATAGACGTCCTCTTACTTGATGAGAAGAATGCAAAAAGAGAATCTCTCTTCAAGGAGGAGGATAATGCACTGATCTTGATGAGTTCTCTTCCATCTTCCTACGATCATATTGTGACGACATTACTCTATGGCAAGGATACCATCACATTGGACGAGGTAGTTATTTCACTGCTTATGAATGAGTCTCGATGGAGGTTGATAGATGAGGGAACAAATGATGAATGTCATATGCTGGCAACCGGTAGGCATTCAAGATTAAGGGAGACATGATTTAAATATTGATCCAAGTCACGAGGTCTAATCAAATGCATTTTTTTGAAAAGAAGGGTCACAAAATAGCCGATTGTTTAAAATGTGAGATGGAGAAAGAAAAGAAGATGGTTGGTGACTATGAATCCAACCAAGAGGATTCCAATGCAATATACGAGGGAGCCTTGTTAGCATGCTCTTGGAATATTAAGGCTGATTCAGAATGGTTTCTGGACTCAGCATGTTCAGATCATATGTGCTCATCCAAGTAGTAGTCCAGCATATATAAGAAGTGCAATGATGGCATGTGTAAGATGGGAGGTGGAGAGGTTCATCACGCCAAGGGAATTGGGTCGATGCAATTTTTCATTTTTTGTGGAGCGGTACGAACTCTGACAGGTGTCAGACACATTCCTATAGCCAAGAAGAATCTAATTTCACTATGACTGATTAAGTCGGAAGACATCGAGTCACCATTGAATGGGGAGTTATCAGAGTGAGCAAGGGAACATGCATAGTAATGTGAGGGGTGAGAATGCCGAATAATATGTACATGCTCGAGGGAATGGTCGTGACACGTGATGGGGCTCTAGTTATTCGCAGGATAAGCAGTATCCAGGATGACCAGTATGATGAGAGAGCGACGGGTTATCATCATCTCTACTATAAAAGTGTGTAACAAGGAGAAGCGAGTGTGATTCGCTATACCAGAGGATGGCGACACAATCTCTAGTCATGAGAGATTTTTGGTGCCGCATCAGAAGGTACAATATTGAATTGCATGGACGTGCCCAAGAGGGGGGCACATGGGAGGCACCCGGTGTTGGTGTATCACCCAAATGCAGTGAGTTCCTACTAACAAGACCTACAGATGATGAGTATGACCCATTGCAAACTCAAGACGATAATGAGATCATGATGGAGTTCAACTCAATGGGGAGATTATTAGGAGTATGATCATATTAGGATTAGGATTCAGGAATCCTAAAGGAATTGGACTCCTAATAGTAATTGTGTTGTATTCTATGTATAGTCCTGATAAGAATAGGACTATGGGTTTGTAATTGGGTTATATATAGAAGGAGATGGTAGCATTGCCTCCACACCACAACAAGAGGAAATACCGCAAGAGAAAAATGAGTAGTGAGAGAAGAGAGAGAGAGAGGAAACAGTGAGAGTTGTACTCGTTCTATTTCTAGATTTTCTTCTCTGGTAGTCGTGCGAGTTGATTGACCATCGTCATATCTGGTTGTCCTCTCCTTCAGGTGCTTCCATGGTTGTGGATTACGCATCCGTATATGGTAGTTCATTCCCACCAAACGGTATCCGAGCGGAGGTGATACCAGTCCGTGTCACACCACAAACTACATAGTGAAGAACGAGGAGTACCTGACATGGAGCCCGACATACCGCGGGTTATGCTGGTAGAATGGAAATTGCATCAAGGGGTGCTGTGAACATGGTTGCGCTTATTATGGCAGTAAGTCCATGTGGTTCGTGTGCAAGTGCAACACAATCGTGCCGATGGTAGATCCAGGCTGGCACTTTTTGAAATTGTTCGAATACTATTCCCCCAACGTGAAGAAAACCTTCTTCACCAACAACAAGATGGGGGAACTATTTACCTTTGAGACAGTCCCCATTGTTACAAGTTTAAAAAAACGACATCCTGATGAGCTCAACAATGTTAAGTTCTATGATGTGCCCTCCAAAGGATGATCAATAAATTAAAGGCGTATCTGTTCTTGGTACACGATGCGAGTGTGATAGTAAATGAATGATGCTTTGAGGTTAATCATTGACTTTCTCCTATGATTAGGGGTGTAAACGAGCTGAACCTAAGCGAACCAACTCAGGCTCGGTTCAGTTCGTTCAACATACTTCCAGGCTCGGGTTCGGTTCGACTCGATAAAATAAAAACTGTAATCAGATCCGGTTCAGCTCGGGCAAGATTCATAAAGGTTCGGTTCAACTCATTAAAGGTTCGTTTAAGAATAAATGTTATGCAGAAAGGGAAAAACTGCAGCCGCAGGGGAGGGTTTGTGGGGTTTCAGGAATAGGGAATAGTGACTTAGGGAGTGGATGACTAGATGAGTTTGAGAAAATAAGTGAATGGCCCTTATGTTAATATAGAATGTATTTTTCCTTATATATATATATACAATATGTATGCATATATACTTATATGTATGTATGTGTGCATATAATCGAACTTTTAACAAACTGAACTTGAGCGAAACTATATTTTTGAGGTTCGGTTCGTTTATTTAATCGATCCCAAACTCGTATTCAGGTTTGGTTCGCTTATTTTCGAATCGAATCTGAATCGAACTTTTAGCGAGCCGAATCTGAGCGAATGTCGAACTTGAGAATTTTCTGACAGTCCTACCTATGATCGCTGTTAATTTTAAGAAATAATGCAAATTTTAACGAATAACTAATGAAAACATCGTTGTTATGTGAAGCTTTAACAACAAATACAACATTCGTTGTTAACTACAAGAACAAAAGATAATTTAGCAATGAATAATATTCCTTGTTATATCTTTAGCATCGGATGACATGGCTATTAAAATTTAAATTATTCGTTGTCTTAGGTAATTTTTTTTGTAGTGATTGTTACTCATTTGAATATAAGTATCCTTTGTTCTTGTAAATCTCGACTGATTTATTATTCATTGCAAAATGTTAGCATAGTGACAACTATCCCTTGACTTCTTCGTTGAGTTGTTGTGACGCCTCCAGGATCCAGATACTCAGCAATACACATCCACGTTATATAATTTCGAAATACCAAGTGATATAATACATAAAGGAGAGTTGTAATAGGGAAGAACAATCACTATAAATTTTTTTGAAAGTTGAAACTAAATAAGGACTCATACTTTGTTCATTTTCCACAAAATAAGTAGTTTTCCATACATCACCATGTCTCACAAAAGAAGTAGTACATGGACAATTATTCATGAGAAGAGACACTAACTGTACCACAAAAATCGATGAAAGAGTCAACCACGAACTACCTATTGTTATGACTACTTCCCCTGCAAACCTGCCAATTTCATGCAAATAGGATTATGAGCAAAGCGACCAATACAGATATAAAACAGTAGTTAACTATGGTAAAAAGTGTGCACAAGAAATATATCTGATCGTAAGAGAAGGAACTACCCATAAGAAACCAAATGGCTACTAACAAATATGCAACATGAAGTGAACATCCTACAATGTAGCTCTGTTACTCAAGTTACCACATTTAAACTGTTTAAGAACTATTGTTATTATTTATATGCCCCCATGCTCAGTTTCATATATTACACATGGGATAAGGCATTTTATTTGAACCACGAGCAAGAAATAGTCTGTGGTCTTGACCACGAGGGTCTCACACTATGACTCCAAGATACATTGTATCTTGGGGTTAGGGGACCTCCGTACGCATGCGTGAAGTAGATGTACCATAGCTAATTTTACTAACCTATCAACTTTCCCTTTAGATTATCAAATATGATTTAAAACTCATCACAATAGCTGGAAAGTCCTATGACTACCTTTCGCTTTTCTCCATATATATTGAACAAACCAGTAAATCACCTCCTTCACTAACCACATCCCGGAACTCCCTTGATAGAACAAATACAAGAACCCAACTTGAGTGATCGGCTCTCATTGACCTCCTGTATAAATTCTATGATCGAAAGTGAAAACAAGACTACCAACCACGCGTCCTCGAACGCCATTGCGTAACCACCGAAATAACATCGGGGTACAGTCGTACTATGTGTCTCCCAACCAACGCAACTGTTGGGGTCGTGGCTATCTAGTCATCTACCCGAGGGCATAAGGGTGCATGCCCATCCCTTGCGGTCACTATTTCCAACTACCCAAAGCCAACACAGGAACTCCATCTGTGTGCAAAACCTCAACAAGGTAAAGGACATCCATCGAGACAACACAAAAGGCACGTTGGTATTGCATCCACAACAAACCTATATTTCAATCTCTATAGTCAATACCATATCACTTACTTCTTATCTAAAGGATTTTCAGTGTAATGTAAATCACATAAGCTAATTGATCTGATAAGGTAAATAAATTGCTAAGATAATCCAAACTACTACAAAAGAAATCCACAAAGATTGATGTTAAGTATTGACATGATATTAGATGGGAATATCTAAATTGAACTGTATAAAATGGCAACATTCTGATATTCAGTCACTTAATAATTCCTGCCCACCAAGCAATAATGATGGTTTAAAAAAAATATATGCTTGTCACGATTGGTCCCTATTAATATGGTAGCACAAGCTCCATCTCATTGCAATCCCATGTATAATCATTTAGACCTACTACAAGGAGTCCATCCTATTATAATTCTTAATAAACAATCCATATCCAGATACATGTCAGACAATGCATCCTAAGGGCTCGATATGCCACATAAATTTATAATTGGGCCTGATTTATTGGCAAAGTTGATAAGATTCATGGTGTAGAAATCGCTTAAATAAATAAAAACGACAAAACTCAACAGAAATTAGAGCAAACAATTGACTACAATCTAATCTTCAGACAATGATCTAACAGATAGAATACCTTCTTTTGCTACCTCGATTTGAGCAAAATTGATTTTAAGATGAGCTTTCTGTAATCAAGAATTGTCCTTAATCTACTACAACAACAAGATCCATCACCTTTGATAATACTTCTACCTTCCTATCAACTACATTCGAACATCCAACCGATAGAAGAGGAAGTATGATTGTCACCCCAAGCTTCTGTGCAGGAAGTCATTAGCTATGGAAATATATCAACACAACGTTATTGAACAATGATGGTCGAAGTCAAAATCTCACCAGCTCATCCAATTCAAACGCCTTACAATACCAACCAACCAGCATTAAAAATTAAAAGCAAAATATAGGAGCCTCGACACTGTGGTATATCACCGAGCTAAGTGTTTTGATTCTCAGTACTCATTAATTAGCGGGTTTTGTTTTTGGGTTTTTATCATTTGTGCCCCTCAGAGATATTACAATTTCATTTATGTTCCTCTTTTTTTTGAAATATCACTTATGCCCCTACCTTCTTGCAAAATTCACAGTTTTACCCTTCTGTTAATGTAAAGTAGGGGCATAACTGATATTCCAAAAGGGCAGAACTGTGAATTTTGCAAGAAGGTAGGGGCACAACTGATATTTCAAAAAGGGAGGGGCATAACTAAAATTGCAATATTTTATAGGGGCACAACTGATAAAAAAACCCTTTGTTTTTCTTCAGAGTCGTCTGAGACAAATTCACCGCTAACAGTATTATCAGTCCCAACATTCGCATACGCGACAACGCCACAGCCACTACAACAGATGCAAAGAACAATACATATCCATGAGCACATATGTGGTAGAGCTTCCGTATGACATGTTTAATCAGTCCACATAATACCATCATTGTTAATACATCAATAACAGAATATAACATGATTATGAGATCTCTCAAATAATCCCTGCTGAATAATGAATGATAAGCAGACATAACTTGGACTGTGGCAACTGGTTGTTGTACCGACTAACAGTGATGAAACCAGAGGGGAGATAACATGTAACATCCCGGGCTTAGGTTTCCGGTCTATTATCGAGGAAAACTGACCATGACAACTTGTTGGGTTCGGACCTAGATGGATCCGTTGGCAATCACCCAAAATGCTTAAGTCCAAGTTGTCAAGTAGTAATCCCCAGTACCACAACTTATAACCCACTCTCACACTTTGTGAGTTTTCGATATGGGACTATCTTTGAGAGTATGGGTGTTACATAACAAGTATACTAGATTCTGGACTTCCCTATATTACATGTAAATTTTACGTGTCTTACTTTGTCCCCAAAATGTCTGCCATAGTTTATTGTCTCTCCCCTTTAATGAAAAATCCTAACTTTACCACTGCATAAAAAAACCGCAACATGGACAATCCAAATCCCGTTGTTTAATCTTGGACCGAAGCAATCCAAGATAACAACTCAAAACATTTTAAACAGATAGCTAAACCTCGGCTTACGGGCTACACCTACAACGGGTCAGCCGAAAAATGCAGAATTTATGATAAGTTTTCATTGCTATTACATAGGTAGGGCAGTGGATTAATTGGATGCACAAATCCAAATCAACAAGAAATTTAATTTCGTACCTTTCATGATTACATGACCCAAACTTATCTATTTGAAGAGTTATAACAGATCCTTAAAAAGGGAACATCGAAAACTGCCACAGGCAAAAGCATTTAGAAGAATGCAAAATTCCAGAATAACAAAGACAGAGTCAATATATCTGAATCCCCAGATTAAGTGGCATGATTGGAAATTTGATGTTTGTTTAGAATAATAGTATTCAAATAGAAATCACTCCTATCTCTTGCAGTAAAGATGTATAGAATGCTTTCCAACAAATAGATATGCACTCTGATCCCAAACTAAAAGAAAGGCAAAGAAACAATGAGAACACAAACCCTATGCATGTGCATGTCTGATCCAAGGTTACGACGATATAAAAATCGACAATTCGACCTATAGGAGTCAAAATGCGGAAATAGGCAGCAATGAGGGAGATCCATACCTCACAAATACGAGAAATCAGCCCCTCGCGACGAGCTCTTCGCGTGGAAGCATTCGGCTTCACGATTGACAACTCCTACGATGGTCCGACGACGGTGCGACGGTGCTGGGGCGGAGCTCTGGCGAGCTCAAGCTTGAGGAATGTCGCTGGGTCGACTAAGCCATGCCCTAGCCCTTTTATATACCTAGGTTCAGTAAAACGGATCCGGATTAGGATCTGGTTCGGGTCCATATCCCTTACCAACCCCCGACTGTAAAATGACCATATCCCCCTCATCCGATGACGAGTACTACATAAAAGACTACTCATTTTTTAAATTTGGATAATAGATTAAGTCCGAAATTTTAAAAAAAAAGAGTACGAAAATGTATGAGAGTATGAACAAAAGACCCATATCTCGGACCATAGCGAGACTCGGATTTGTATCGATACTCGATACTTATACTAAGTATTGTATTTGAACCCATATATGTGTGTGTGTGAGTGTTCTTGGATCTCACAGTTGTGTACTAATCGTCACTAATTTAGAAACGATACATGATAAAGTCAATGGAAAATCACTGTTATATGGTTCCTTGCTAGCTAGTGGCAAATACACAGGGGTGCGGGACGTGCTTGGCACACATTTCTTCCTGGATTGAAATTTGTTGTATAGACCATACAATTTCTTTGTTATAATATTTTTTAACCACGTTCAAATAAAAAATCAATATAAAAATATATTATAATCATTAAAAAAGTTAATATAACATGTAATCAATTTCACATCACATTACATTTATCATTCCAACCCTCTCAACCCTTCCAACCATATATATAGGTATTATTCAAAAGAGGATACCTCAAACCAACTCAACTCAACCCAGTTACCAAACAGACCCTAAGGTGTCGTTCGGATTGGGGGTTAACCCCTCCTCCCTTTGCAGGGCTTACCCCCAAAACTCCCATTTTCTCTCACTTGTGGGGCCCACATTCTCTCTCTTCTTTATTTAAACATTAAATAAATTATTTTTCTTTCATCCATTCCATCAAAAAATAATATATTTTACCATTATATCATCTAAAAATTATAAATTACTCAAATTCACCTACTTTTCCAAATTTCAATACAATCACATCACAATAATTACTTACTTTTGCAAACTTCAGTATAATCACATCACAACAAACTCACATCGCAATATAGATGTTGGCCTGTGTCTCCCGCAAAATTGGAGAATAAATTTTTTATGGGCAAAACTTTTGATGGAAAAACTAAATGTTTAGGATGGATATGCTTGCTTTATTTTTGTCTCAAGAACTTGTTATCTTTGTTTGTACACTACTTGTTGGGACAACATTTTGTCATCTACTCCACCCTGCTGTACTTTATTACAAATGAAAGCTTGACCTTTTTCAACAAAAAAACATGTTTAGCATCCATGATATAATATCAGATATTTGAGTATTGCTATAAATAAAGGGATATTTACCCGGCAGACCCTATAATCTTTGCCAATTACCTCTACGACCTTTGAAACATCGTAATTCCTCCCTGGACCCCGTAAACTTGCTAACTCTTACCCTATAAACCCTGTGGTTAACCCACATCCATTTATCCGTTAAAACAAACCAGATTCCGTTACATTCTTTTATATTATACTCATTTTATTTATCGAAATTACATCAATTGCCACTCCCTTACACCTTCCTCCTTTTTCCCACCACCCAGCACCCACCATCTCCACCGTGAGCTTCCTTTGTCGCTAGTGGCAGCCGGTGCTCGGATGAAGTACGTGATGCAACCAACAACAACGTGGTTGGGAGTGGGCATCATCACCTCCACCATCGCCACCATCTACTAGGTGCAAGGGGTCGAAGAAACGCGCCCCCGATCGAAGGCTTCCTCGGACTGGTGCCCCGCTCGCACTGCACACCGACCCCGTGCCTCCTGCACTAACCCCGCACGGAGCCCCCCCGGCCTCCCGCAATGACCCTGCCGCCTCTGCACCACCCCCCCTGGTGGAGCCCCCCCGGCCTCCCGCAATGACCCCGCCACCTCCCCCCCCCCCCCCCCCCCCCCCCCCCCCGTGGAGCCCCCCGGCCTCCCGCAATGACCCCGCCGCCAATGGAGCTCCCCGGCCTCCCGCACTGCCAACCGACCCTCTCGCCCTCCATGCACCTGTGGCTCGCACCCCCCCCCCCCCCGCCTGTGGTCGCACACCTTCCGCCAAAGTCGCCCCCCCCTCCGCGGAGCCCCCCCTGCGCCTGTGGCTCGCACACCTTCCGCCCAAAGCCGCCCCACCCCTGTGGGGCGCACACCTTCCGCCAAAGCCGCCCGCTGCCTCCCCCCGCCTCCCCTGGATCGAAAGCCCCGCTACCTGCTCGAAAGTCGCCCACATCGGATTCGAGCTCCCTACCTGCACCTCTCTGCCCCTACAGCTGGACCCGCATTGGTTCCGTTGGTAGTGGATTGGTGAAGATGAAGATGAAGAAGAAGATAGAAGAAGGAAGGAGGAAGACAGGAAGAATTCCAAACGTTAGATTTAATATAGTTTGATTAACTCAGTTTTAACCCACTCAAGTTAGGTCAAGATGTGTCAATTTAACGGCAGGGTTCGTGGGTAAGACGGAGCAAGTTTACGAGGTCCAGGGAGGAATTACGATGTTTCGAAGGTCGTAGAGGTATTTGACAAAGATTACAGGGTCTGCCGGGTAAAAATCCCATAAATAAAAGTAAGATTCAGAAGTTTGTGATTTAAAATGGGGTTTCATGTTCCATCTACATTGATTTTCTATGACTCCTACGAAAATATGCAGAGATATCGATATATTGATTTTTGATAAAATGTGATAGGTGTGAGCAATAGTCATCGATTCAATCTGTAATAAGGTCAGATTAATTTTCACATGAATTTAGTAAAAAAATTGGATTTTTATCGGTTGTACCCTTATGAGATATTGCAAATATCAATTTTACCCCTCACTTTTTGGGAATATAAGTTGTGTTCCTACCTTCTTTCAAAATTCACAGTTCTGTCATTTTATAATATCAATTATGTCCTTTACTTTAACAGAAGGACTAAACTGTGAATTTTGCAAGAACATAGACATACAACCAATATTCTAAAAAGAGAGGGGCATACTTAATATTTCAATATCTCATAGGGATACAACCGATAAAAACCTAAAAAATACGGACACAATGCATGTTAGCATCGTAATACAATTGGTCATTGTCATACCAACCTATGTTAAATTCGTAACAATGCATATTATTGTTGCATAACTATTTTTCTTGTAATTAATAAATATTTTATTAGTATTCTTTGCTAGTGCTTAATATAACTGCAACTGTCTCTTGACTTTTTTTTTGTTAATTTTTGTACCGATCAACGTTAGAAAAATAAAAAACGGATAATTTTTCGTTGCTACAAACAACAATGCAAGATATAGCAATCACATCGAGCCAAATTTTATTGCAGTGTAAATATATGGATGCCAAAGTAAAAAAGACGATTAAGAATGACTATTATATACGAGTACCGTGATAAATAAAATAAAAAATGTAATCGATTGCACTGACATGTTGGAAATGCGGGGCCTCAGCAAATATATGTAATAATTATGTAATTTTACAAATATAGTGGAAAATAAATCGTATCCTTAAGGATTATATCGCTCCCGATTCGTTGCAAATTAATGACGTTTTTAGGTCAATAAAGTTTCACTTTTTATAACGCTTTACATATATACATATATATATATATATATATATATTTCAATGGGACATTATACGTTCATCTTTAAGGAAGACCAACAACACAACCATTAATCTTGAGGTAGTTATTAATAGTATATTAATATTGTTTTATATATTATCTAAATATAGTATCTAATCACCTCGATTATCTCATCCATTAATTTGTCACCTTAATTGCTTATTTTAAATTGGAAACCCTAATTATTTAAGTATGCATACACATTATTTTGTTGTTTTGACGGCGGTGAGCGGGAGCAAGAGGAGGACGACCATGGTCGAGGAGAGACGTCCTATGCGCAACCCACCATCGTGCAGACCATCGTTGTTGCCCCCCATCGCGTGGACCATCCTTGCACATGGTAGAGCACCACGACCAACACATTGCTCGTTTACTACAGATCAAAGAAGAAAAAAAGAGGGGAGGTTGCAACAAGCGATGGCAACGACGGTATGCCCAAGGCCTACGCAGGAGTGGTGGTGACTATCGGAGAAGATCTTCATGCAAGCGACGATGACAACACATACATCGGGATGACGACATGTGTAGCACGGTGGTGGCATCTCAGGGAGGTTTTGCAACCATTATATTTTACATATTTGATATGTATTATACATATTTGATGTGTATTTCTATATATCAATTGGGCGCGGATAACAATTGTAATTTTTAGGCATCTTGTATATTTTATGTGTATTATATATTTTGGATGTGTATAATATATTTTGGATGTGTATCTTACGAAATTGTCATTTTCTTTGTAGAATGTCATGCAACATTTACAAAAGATTTTAGATTTCACATAAATAACCAAAACATAAAAATAATTACAGAAAATATAAAATAGTTGATATAAGGGATTGAGGAACCTACACCCATGTGTATGTAACTTTCCTACATCCACCCCTTTCCCTCAATTTTTTTAATTTTTTTTGAAATGGATCCTTAGGGGATTTACTTAGAATACTAAATGAAATATGTGTTTCAGATTTTGCGTAAAACAGACATTCCTAACATTTCCATTGGAAGGGGCGGATCAGCAAAAATGAGACTGTTGAAATGGATAAGTTAGAATTCTCAAAATAAGTTGAAATTTGAATGGCACGATGGTGATATTGTGATCTAAATCCCCCAAAGATTCAATTCAAAAAAATAGAAAATGAAGAAGGGTGGGTGTAGGAAAGTTACATACACATGGGTGTAGGCTCCCTTTTCCCTTAATATAATACTAATATGAATTATATTCTACAAAGTACCATACAAACTTTACAAATGGATGATGAATTTTGAAGGAACCATTGATTCTACAAAAAAACATTCAATCGTTACACAAACAACTGATTTTACAAAAATAAATGCGAAAATACAAACATCCACCCCTATTTAATGTCGTCCAACACAAAATAGGATATTATTTTAAATAAAGCATTACGAAAAAATACCGAAAATAGATCTAGCTAAATTTAGTATTTTGAAATATTACCGTTATATTTGAATCTAATAGGTATGATCATTGATCTTCTTAGAGATGGAAGGATCATGCCCTATTAGAAGGGCCTCATATATATATTTAAAGTAAAACTATACTTTTATAATGCACTCCTAAATGTCATTTACTAATTAAATTACCAATGCAAACAAAAATGCATTGGTGACAAATGAAAAGCATCCCCAACTTCATATTTTTTCGAATTATCATAAATTTTTTATATGCAATGAGGTACTTCCATTGAAATAAAATGATTGGCAAATGATAAATATTATTTCCCTATAATATGGCTCATTATCAATAAAACATGCCGATAAACAATACTATATACCAAACCAAAATATTTAATGACTAATTTACCGAAACAATGCCGTAACAAAATGGTCTAGATATCACAAATATAAATATTCAAGTAGAAAAGCGCTCTTGTTAAAAGAAGATATTTTAAAACGTGTGCCCTTTGTTATTTCCTGATTTATTTGTACTTACATTAATGCCCCTATATTCATAGTATAATATACGTGTACAAGCGTAATAGCAAAAAGACATCACTGTAAATTTTGTAATAATATAAGGGTACACCCTAATTGCGAGAACGTTGAGGACATAAGTGTTATTGGGAGAACTCAAAAGATAACATGTGTAATAATCCCAAAGTAAATTATTCTCTTCGAGTATAAAGTCAAATGCATCCAACCTTCTAGACGAGAAGAAACTGCATGTTAAAACAACAACAATTAATAATCATTAGGGATTTTAGTCCACACGAATCTTATAAATTTTGTAAATTACCTTCACGATAATTGAAACAATGTAATTCCCTCCTCGACCCTGTAAACTTGCTAACTCTTACTCCTTGAACTATGTGGTTAATCTATTTGAAACTGTAGGAATTCTTGGGATAATTTACGGGGTCGATGTTATAATTACACTGTGCAAAAGGTCGTAGAGATAATTTAACAACTTTAGAAAGTTTGTGGGGTAAAAATCCCCAATCAACATGCATGAACAAGCTGTTAGACGGCATATAAGTGCATAATTACCCTAGTATGTCGAGTGATTGTATCTCCATTCTTCTTGCATGTAAAGGATGTATCTGATCTTCCTCCTTTTGCTACATTCTTCTTGAGTGTCTTCTTTGGACCTACTTCTTAAATTTGAGGAGGAAAAAAATATCTTCCCCATTGCCCACCTTTGAAGTAAAAAAGTAATTGACTTATTATAAACTGCAAAAGTCTTTCTTGTTGTCTGCTTATTCGAGGTGATCCTTCTCCTTTTTGACTTCGTGCAACATAGGGCTGCTAATTGAACTGAATCATTTGAATTCAATTAGTATTCATTCGATAAAAATTCGAAAAATGTTCGATTCGAAACCAAATGAACTGAATTTGAATTTAACTTGTGGATTCGATTCTCAAATGAATCGAATCCAAATTTACCTGAATTCGTTCGATAATAATTCGATTCGATATTTTTATATACATATATGTATATGTGTATCCATGTATTTATATATACATAGTACATACATATACATGAATATAATACATACATATTTACATATATAAATGTAACAACCACTCTGGATCGATTAGAATCTTTTTTGAATATTCTCGTGCAAAGAATTATAGCATAATTGCATCAAATGGTTGACATGCATTTATTCGAATCCATTTATAAGTATTTAGATGCAGAAAACAGTATATGAATTGCATTAAAAAGCTTCATTGTTTAATTCACATTGAAAGATTTAGCATTTGCATCATATCACTGAGCATATCATGTGCAAGCAAATAAAGACACTCTCAAACCAACTTACTACAATTATTAAGTGGTTAATTTTGAACTTAGAATCACATCTAGGCTCTATTGATATTATTTGTCATGTCCGGAGTTCACCGCCCATAATCCCATGCTACAATGACATGGCTTGTCAATGTGTGATGTGTATATGCAACATTCGGCCCCCCTAATGAGATCCAATCTCTTTTCTTTCCTTTTTTAACTAAGTTCAAGTGGTTTGAAATGTAGGTCCTTCATGCATCAGTTATACGAAACATCTAAGTTCTTGTCTTTACTTATTATTTTAGCCTACTGGCAGTAGCTTAGGTATGAGTTACTTTGTATAAGTACAATAATCAATCTTATCGTGCTATTCATAAATTTTGAGGCATTAATAGCATATAAAGAACTTTAAGCCATACGCAATTTAATATGTGTATATATATCTATGTATGTATAATCCTATTAATTAAAATCTAAATATTAAATATAAAAAGAGTAAAAAATATTAGTCATAAAATCTAATAGGAAAGATCAAATGTTTAAGATAATTGTTCTAAATCCTCTCATGTTCCTATGTTCCTTACACTGCATTTTCCATTCCCCCTTTTATTATCTATCAAAGATCCTAAAAACCCATGGTAGATTATGGTGGCCTTTCTCCTAGTACGTGAAAATGATGGTTTTGTTACTTCATGTCCCTCCTTAGCATTTATCGTGATTTGAAATTTATTTCGATATATCTCCTTTGATTTTTTTTATTTTGATTTTTCTGACGTGACGATCCATGATGATTATCATTGTCAAGGCGACATTTATCATCACATGAATAATGTACAAGTTCTTCTCACTGTAATGTAAGTTATTCCATTGTACATCAAAAATTCATAAATTTTATTTTCATGGCTAGTTTTTTGATATTAAAGATCTTCACGCTTAATGAAGAGGTTTTATCTTGCTATATTATTTTCTACTATTACTGTTATTTAAAATAACGATGTTAATTTGTATCAACTTTCTATATAAGTTCGATCTTTTCTTGCTTTAACATGAAATAGTAATTATAATGTGTTCAATTTTTTCGTCAACGATATTCAATTTCTTTGATAGGCTCATATACTAATATTGTATTTATACATTTCTTTATCATTAAAAAAGAGTATATTTAGATGGCAGAAGATGCATAATAATTGTAAACATTAGATAGTTTTATCCATTGTATTATATTGATTTGATATTTTCCTTGACTTTATAGTTTTTTTCAACTTATCTTAGTAATATACTTTTAAAATTAGAATTATATACTTTCAAAATTAGAATTTAACAATAAAACATTTATATTATATTATTCTCATATAATTTTATTTGTATGAGATCTAAAACATCAATTAACATTTCAAATTCGAAATAAAACGAATCGAATTTGAATATTCGAAACTCAAAATGAATTGAATCTGAATTCAAGTTAGTAAATTCGTTTGAAATTCGATTCGAGTTCGGATTTGAAATTTTTATAATGAATTGAATCAGAATCATCGTGGATTCGAAGGTATTCGATTCGATTAGCACCCCTTGTGCAATATAGGTTTTCGATTCGTTTTTTCAAAGTGAGCTTTGAAAGTTCCCTGGCTTCCTTGATTGCACTAACTTTAAGCCCATAATCTTTGACGAACGATTTTCATATCGTTCAACTTTCTCCTTATTTCGGTATTCCTTTCAGAGACCTTTTTATAGGGATGATGATGCTGGTGAACCGTGTACTCGAGTTCCTAACATATCCATCTGGCCTCATTTTGAATACTTTATGCTCTTCTTTCAAAAATCCAATATTAGACTATTAACTTGATTTTATGAGTCGGTTATAGTCGATCTGATCGATTAAATTTGTTAGAGTACATTATAAAACACTCACAGACTTAAGAGTTTGTGAAGATAACATTTTTTTGTCCTTTTTATAGTCCCCGATCTCGTTGTCAATTTCAGGCATCTTGAATTCCTTCACGATCACTTTCCAAAATGACAGGTTGCCTGTCGCGGATCTGAGGTATATTGTCATATTCATCTTTCAATGAGATGGACTATACATTTGCACTGTTAATAAGTGCCTTAATTTGCATTGTTACTTGCATTTGTTTATGGCACATGTTCGGGGTGTCTTATTATACAAAACACTTGACCTTAATCACTGCATTACTTTCTTTGTGAGTGTACATACATTGCTTAATAGATGTATACACCCACATTTCTTATTTATATCTTCAATGTGTTATCATTAGTCAATTGTATCCTTAAGGAAAACTAGAATTAACACCTCATGTTTGGAATTGGAAGTAACTCCATTCTCCTCCTCTTCTTGCATTGCATATGTTTGGATGTGGACACTAAAGGGTCTGTTTGGTTGCTGGGTTGGGTTGGAGTACACCGGTATACCCCTCCTTCCAACCCTCTAAACTCTCCTCACAGTTTATTATTTACAAGGGTACTCCAATCTAACCCAAATCAACCCAACCAAGCAACCAAACATGCTCTAAGGATAATACACAATGAAGCTTGGGGGTTCACTTAATAAATTTTGCATTGTTCTGATGAAATATCCGTTAGATTTAAGGGGAATTTGAAGGAGGGACATAGATGTAAAAGCAACATAAAATTGCTGTGGTAATTTGGAGGATGCATATGCAAATATCCCTTTAGCTTCTTAGTTCGGACGAGAACTCCCATCCCTTTCTCTCCTCTCTCGAGTAGCAGAAGGCCCGGCGATGGACAAGGGCAAGGGTTTGGCACGCCGGTGGGCTGTGGAGCTCGCAGAGACCGGAGGACCATCCTATTCCTCTTCCTCGATCCCCGATCCCCTCGGCTTCAGCCGATCCTCGCACGACCAGGTCCGTAGATCAGCGCGAAATTCCCGATTTCTTTCCATCGGTAATGACAATTCGCGAATTGTACTGCTATCTACAGGACGATCCGAGCGGAAAGGGGCAGAGGAAGGACGCCGAGGCCGCGTGGAAGTCGCAGGTGAGGGGGTTTGGATTCTAGAGATCTCGCGATGGATTTGGTGTGCGCGTTTGCCGTAAAGTTTGGGGTTTTTTATGCGGGTTTTTTATTTTGTATGGGTTTGTGTACAGATCGGGGTTGGAGTTGCTTGGGGGTTTGCTAAAGTTGGATCTTTGAGTTGGTTTTTGCCTATAGTGATCTTGTGGTTCTTGTTTTTTCTTGATTCACGCGGCTTTACTTGAGAATTGGATCCATTACCTATCCGTTTCAGTGAATATTCGAATTCTCACCTCGTGGGTTTTGATAAGAGTTACATTACACATTCGCTGATTAGGCGTTTCTAGTTGTCAAATTACAATAATAAAAGAAATATTCTGGGATTAAGCACTATAGCGGACGAAAGTCAATCTCATTTAAAGGTTAGCTTTTGAAAATATACTGTAGATATATAAACTGTAGTGTGGCAGATGATTAATGGATTGAACTTTGAGCGGAGATGATCACGATTCCAAATAATGATAATTGAGGTCGGTGGTAATACTGCTGGTTGCATTGTAATTTTGGTTTCCTGGCCTTGTGGTTGCTCATGTCGATAGCATCGACAATTCTGATGTGATCATCGCATGATGATGCTACTATAACATGAAGTACATCGGTAGCTGAACAGATGCTTGCGATTCTGCTTAGTTGATATGTTTACAATTTGTTGGATGGCAGTAAGAAAGTAACTACAAAGGGAAGATAAATGCAAGGACTTGGTCGTAAAGGCTGGATCCATTTTAAAGTTTTTTTTGGAAAAATCCATGTGTCTATCTTGAAAGGATGATCCCACACTCCCTTGAAAATCTCGATTTTGCTCCTACTTATGAGAGGTATGTGGGCGCAGGGAAGCGATGGAAAGCAACTTCTAATAGAATGTAAGAAACGAAAAGGATTTAGTTTTGTATCGCTAACTTCTGCATGTTTGTGTTTTTGTTGGAGAGTGAAGAAAGGCAAAACTCTGTGGTTCATTCTTAAAGGAAATAATGAGAAACCATAATTGTTGCATTATACTTGAAAGGAAAAGTACAGGAAATTGTTGGGAAGTAGAAAAGAAGTCATTTTTAAATTTCTTTCTATTTGTCAAGGGAGACCTTGGAGAGATAGGAAATGGTTCTATTTGGGAAGGTGATGAAAATTGAAAAAAAAATCACAAATCTCCGGAAGCGGGGCTGTGCAAAGTGCATAGGTTAGATGGGTACCTGATCCGAATCGTATGGGTCGACCCTTAACCCATTGGAACCATATGAACCATTCCGGATTAGGTACCTGACCCTCTTTGACTTGTGATGCAGACGGAAGATCGAGAATGGGTGAGAAGGGAAATTAGAATCACGGCACGCTTCGCGTGATTGAGAGAGGAACAAAGTGAGAGGAGAAACCATAGAATTTGGGGAAAGGGGATAATGGTGGAGGCTCTCTCCAAATCAAAACTCACAATTTAATTCATAAACTGATCTGCCTTAATAAGAGCGGTGAGATTACAAAAATAGAAATATAGTAAATTCAAATCCTAACTTATCCAAATTGACTCTAATTAGACTCTAACTAATTTAATCTATTAAAAAATTAAGATTGCAATCAATTTCAATTTATTTAACGTAAATAAAAATAGATGAATAAAACTGATCAATTAGGGACGGAAACCCCTAATTTTGAAAATCACAAATCCATAATTTGCTTATTGATTCGGTCTGTCAATTTGGGAATAATTGCATCAATTCTCCACCGCTTGAAAAAATTTGTCTCTCTGCGAATTACTTGATCTTTGGTCCGCTGTTGAAGAATTCAATCTTAAATCATAACTTCAATCTTCCCAATTCGAGCAACTTTGCCTTCCTTTCAGCGTTACGTTTATAATTTTTTCCACCAGTGGGCGTGGCTGTAATTTTTCTTCCCCTTTACATAAACAAAAGCCTCCACATATGCCTTGTCCAACCCATTTGTAAAGTAATTTTGGGAGAGGATCCTGCTTGAAAAATCCCCAAATCAATCGCTAATTCTTGATTTGATGGGATACATGTCCGGATTGGAGGGCATCTTCCTTTCTTGAGAAAACCCTCACTAGGGTTTTCTTCCTCCACATCCAACGACGGTAGCAGCAAGGTAGGAAGCAACGGTAGGGAGTATTGGACAACATGTGACGACGACTACTGTAGAGGCGACACCAAGGATGAAGGAGGCGGTTACTGTTCGAGTAGCGCACTGGATTGTGTTGGGGTTGCAACGAGGATGGTGGTGGTGCGATTGAAGCCAACTGAGGTGATGACGTTGACACGGGAGCCTCCTGGACATCCACTTTGGCAACAACCAAATCGAGAAACCCCAATTCTACATTCTTCGGACCTTTGTCGAACATGGGTCTTGAGTTTTTTTCATCCTTTTGTTTCTGGACAGCAACTTCTACTACGAAAAAATCAATGATTTCATTTTCTTCTTCTGTACTTACGTCGAATATTGATCCCATGTCTTTATTGCTTTCTGGTACAAGAGTTGTATCAATAAAACCTCCGGACAGAAAATACCTTTGTTTTATGGATCAAAATTGGTTAGTATCAAAGAGGCGATGATCTGAATTTTCTTGTTGATGCAGGATTCTTCCATGAACCGTGAATCCAACCATGATTATACCTTGATACTTGATATAAGACACTACTTGAACTTCTTCGAACGCAAACATGAACCTTGAGAGAGGCGGTTTAAATTTAATTGCATTCGCCAATATGCAATCGGATCGTCGAATCATAAGAACGATTCGATTTCCATGCTCTGATACCACTTGATGTAACCGATCACTCATGGATTGATCTAACTAGATATGCAACTCAAAATTATCCCGTAGTGCTGTAACAAGCTAAGCAAAGTTATGACAATGTAACCCTATGCACCACTGCTAATAAATCACCATCATTAAATAGACCAAATAGGGTACTAAACGATCTTATTTTGGAAACAATTGCTATAATCTCATAGGAAGATATGAAATAACGCTTTCAAAAAAAGTGATATATCACGGATTGCTGAACCATGGAATATCAACTGATGACGACAATATTAACAGAACAAATTTAAAGACACCCAAATTCCACATCTTGGATAAGATAAATAAACCGAAGAAGACTATTAAAAGAAAAAAATTATCACTTTATTTATGAGAAACAGTAGGGACTTTTACTTTTAGCTGGACAAAAAATTGAAAACCAAACTGAATAGAACGAGCTCCGAGATTGAGACAAGCCTAGAACTCCAGGAGGCGGCAACGATCACAATAATCGGCACTCGACAAACGGGAATCCCAGGGAACCAGACAACAACAAAGATGGTTGCAACAAAGGCTGGGGAAGGAGGAATAGGTAGCGACGGAGTAGGTGGCAGCTGTGAGTTGTGGGGTTTCTGGAGATGACCTCGATGTAGATGAGGGCAGTATGTTTGGTGAGATTGGTGGGGGTGGAGAAGGGAGAAGAGAAGGTTAGGGCTGGAGGGAGAAGGGCAGAGAAGAGCTGGATATGGAGGTGGGGGAGAACGAAGGTGAGGAAGAGAGAAGGGTTTCGGGAGAGGGGGGGGGGGAGAAGAGAGAAGGGGTTAGGCCCGTAGGGTTTTTTTTTTGTTTGTATTCCAAAAGCTGTCGTCTCTTTCCCCAAAGTCTCCTTTTATAACAATAAAAGCAATATCCAAAACCCTCTACTATGGATTCAAAAAATGGAAATTACATAACAAATAAAGACAAATTGCAAAAGGATCCATGTAGTTCTTTCTTTCATGGTAAAATTTTGTTTAGCCCCTCAAACTAGGCATGAACTGCATTAATTCCCCCATGTTTGGCGAGAATCTTCCTCTGGCAAGATGGCGTTGCAGTAGTTCTGCAAAAGATCAGGATGAAGCTTCTCAAATTCATGCTATTCAATCCACGAGCTATCCTCCAAGCGACGCCCGATCCACCGTACTAGGAAACGTTGAGTAATTCCGTGGCATGTTGCCAAGTCACGGACATCCAGGATATCATCAATGACATCTAGAGATGGGGCAGTTGCAGTGGTTGTTGATGTAGGGCTCATTGGCTGAATCTTTGGATTAGCTGCATCTTTCTCAAAATATGGATACAAATCAGATATGTTAAATATATGCGAAGTACTGAATTCTGGCGGTAGTTCCAAATACATAGGCATTCAAACCAATCTTCTTGGTGATTTTGAAAGAACCAAATTTCTTCGGGTTTATTTTGTGGTGGGTTCTCTCAGGGAAACATTTTCTCTGAAAATGGGCCATGAACAAATCTCCTTCGTTGAACTCAGCTTCCCTCATTTGGGTATTGGCTTAGGTTTGATATTTGGTGGAGGTATCTTGGAGTTTGGTATGTATTTCTTGGTGGCGTCGGTGGATATTACCAGTCGACTCGTCCTCAGTAGCACTTGCCCACCCGGGTCAAACCAAAGGAACTCTATCAAGGACGTGAGGAATGGGATAACTGTAGACACATTCAAAAGGAGATTTCCAGTAGACCAACAAGATGAACTATTGTACACAAACTCGACATGAGGAAGGACTAAGTCCCACTGAGTGGGCCGTTTTCCTGCAAGACAACACAACAAGTTTCCCAAAGATCTGTTTACTACTTCTGTTTGACCATCGGTTTGGGGTGATATACATTGCTATATTGTAGACGGGTGCCCAAGTTAAACCATAAAGTCCTCCAAAAATGATCTAAGAACCTAGTGTCCCTATTAGACGTAAATGAATGCAGTATGCCATGCAGACAAACAACTTCTTTAAAGAGGAAATCAACTATATGAGATGCATCAGATGATTTCCTATATGGAATAAAATGTGCTATCTTGGAGAACTGATCGACTACGACAAACACAAACACAGAATCGACTTTCCTAGCGGTCTGAGGGAGTCCGATAACAAATCCATAGTGATGTCTTCCCAAGGACGTGCATGATTGGGTAAAGGGGTGTACAAAACTGTATTATGTTTTTGACACTTAGAAAGTTGGAAAGTCTTGCAACGTTGAATTTTTTGCGTCACATCCTTCTTCATCCGTGGCCAATAGAATCTCTCTTGAAGGAAGGTTAAGGTTTTGTCAATCCCAAAATGTCCACCAAGACCTCCTCCATACAATTCCAAAATTACACCATTCCGTAAGGACGTGGTTGGGATGCACAGTTGTGACCCACGGAAGAGATAACCATCTTGGAGGAGATACAAATCTGGCAAATGATTTAGACAGTCATTGTATGATTTGCTAAAGTTGTGGTCAGCTTGATATAACTCTTTGATATCTTCAAACCCTATGGTCCCCACTGAGACCGCTTGCAGTAGATGGGCTCGACGACTCATAGCATTAGTCACTCGATTCTTAATGCCGACCTTGTGTTTCAAGTGGAATATGTACTCTTGCAAGATTTTCGCCCACTTTGCGTGCCTTTTGTTGAGAGTTTTTTGGAATTGCAGATAGTGCAGGGCCTCATGATCAGAATTGAGGATGAAATGGAGCAGTCTAATCAACCTAGGCACAAGGCTACTCCCCAGTCGCAAACGAGCGAGCGGGAAGTCATAGCGATTAGCCTAGGAAGCTGCATCTGATGCTGTTGCCGGGGAAGCTTTTCCTGAAGCCCGCAACAATCCTGCTGTTGATGCTTCCGCAGCTGGGTGATTAATTGTAGTTGCAGCAGTGATTTGAACGACCAGGTACAACATCACATTCCACAGTCTCATCAGCTCCGCTGGATTCTTAATTGTCACGTTGGATAAGGTAGTGGCGCCAATGCTTGGGAGCTTGAACAATGGCATACAATTCCACATCGTACGTGGAGTAGTGTGAGCATGCATCATTAAGTTTCTCGCTGAAATAAGCAGCTGGTTGTCCCTCCTGGCTAAGAACGATGTCGATACCAATGCGGGAGGCATTACAATCAACTTCGAACACTTTGCTGAAATCCGGTAGAATCAACATAGGGGCATGAGTTAGATGATCTTTGAGTTTTTGGAAACCCTTTTCAGCTTTCGATGTCCATGAAAATTTGCCCCCATGTAAGCAGTCTGAAATTGCACTCGCTTGACTACCAAAGTTCTTCACAAAGCATCGATAGAAGGAAGCCCAGCCTAAAAAACTACAAATTTCTATACGGGTCTTCGGGGTTGACCAACTTCTAATGGCTTCAATCTTAATTTGGTCGACCATGATACTGTCAACGGAGACAATGTTACCCAAGAAGTTAACTGAGTCAGTAAGGAATGCACACTTCTTGAGGTTAACAAAGAGCTTATGTTTTCTCAGGATGGTGAGCACCTTATGCAGATGGCTCATGTGTTCACCTCAGTTGTCACTGTAGATTAGGATGCCATCAAAATAAACAACCACAAACTTCCCAATAAGAGGTCTCAAAACATGGTTCATAATGCGCATAAAGGTGCTAGGAGCATTGGTCAGACTGAAGGGCATCACTAACCATCCATATATGCCCTCACGAGTCTTAAAGGCTGTTTTCCAGTCATCGCCATGTCTGATTCTGATCTGGTGATAACCGCTTCGCAAGTCCATCTTAAAGAATATGCGTACCCTATTTAACATATCCAGCATGTCATCCAGTCGAGGAATCGGGAAATGGTACTTTATTGTGATCTTGTTGATGGCTCGACTGTCTATGCACATTCTCCAAGTTCTATCTTTTTATGATGTTAAGTTGGCAGGAACAACAAGACTCATACTTTCGCATATATATCTTCTGCTCAAAAGCTCCACTACTTGTCGTTGTATCTCTTCATGTTCCTTCGGTCTCATTCGGTAGTGGGGCAAGTTGGGCAGGCTAGCTCCAGGGACAATGCCTATATGTTGTTGTATGTCCCTTAATGGTGGAAGTCCTTCGGGGGAGGTCGTCTGGCATAATATACGCATACTCTTCCAGTATCAGAGCGACTTCTAGGTGTACTTTATCTGAATTCACAATGTCACTCCCAACCTCCTTTCCAATAAGAGCAAAGACAATCTATGATTCTTGGAGTTGGCGTTGGAAGGGAGATGCTTGGAGAACTACAAGCGAATCATATGAGTGTGGTGGTGTCTGGACAACCACAATGTTTTAACAATCAACTGATGTACCTTTGTGAGAAATGGTTGATGTTTGCCTAGGACTAGAGGCATCCCATTATGGTCGGAGGATAATTCCCTTTTTGTCAATAAAAATATGTAGGTGTTCTTCCTACCCTTGTGGTCTGTATCTCAGTCATACTGCCAAAGTCATCCCAACAAGATGTGACACATCCATAGGTGCAACATGACACTGGACCTCATCCCTATAGGTCTGCCCAATGAAAAGTTTTGACAAGGCACTGACGTTGGATTGGCATTTGAGTCCCTCCCTTCAGGCTTAAACCAAGCCACATTATGCGAACGATCCAGTGGCTGTGTTTGCAATCCTAACTTATCCACCATCGCTTGGACTACAAAAATTTTCACACTTCCACCGTCAATGATTAGAGAACAACGATGACCGTTGGATGCACATGTGGTGCGGAAGATGCTCGTCATTAATCAAGTATCGTCGCTCTCAACTTTAGATGTCAGCATAAGATGTTCTTACACCTTGATAGATGCATCATCTTCTCGTCCAAAGTCATTATGTTCAAAAGAAAGGGTCCATGAGTCTCAACATCAACTTCACCATCTTCGTAATCCTGGTGTTGGTGTATCTAGCTACTATTTTCGGTTCATTCTCCTCAGTAGGGTGATTTCATTGCCAGGTTCTTCATGTACTAAGTATGCATTTGCCACACGTGGGTTGGGACATTCTGTTGCCCGATGCCTCTTTTGAAGGCACCTAAAGCAAGTTTCAGGTCCCACAATAGGTCAAACCCCAAGAATTCTTGACCCATCATGAGTGGGTCGAGGCTGAGCACTTGTACTTCCAGGAATAGTGCGAGATACTTGGCCAATTGATTTGACTGTTGACTGTGTGCTCACCCTAGTTTGTCCGGTAGAGATAACTTGGTGCATGGGTGGTAGTAGCAGAGACAGTTATGATCGTCGTGCATCGTGTGTTGTTCCTTGATAAGTTGGCTTCAACCTTCTCAGCTCTATCATGGGTGGCATCTACTGTTCGACAGTCACACATGTACAATTCATCTTGGATGTTGGTTTGTAATCCATGCGTGTATCGAGCCACCAGTTGAGAGTTGTTTTCCTTTAAGTTATTTTCGAGCTATCAAAACTTGGAACTCTTCAGTGTATTCCTTAACAGTGCGTGCCCCTTGACGAAGGTTTTGAAGGCGGTTGTACAAGTTCTGTCGTTACTCCCCCAGAAGAAACTTGTCCCGAAGTTTCTATTTCATTCTTGTCCAGGAACGCATGCGCTCTTTCCCTTGGCGGTGATGTTCTTCCTAAAGATGTTTTCGCCAAAGTAAGGCATACCTTTCAGTTTCAACGTGGTAAAATAAACTCTCCGCTCACTCGACAGATCCTTCCAAACAAAGAAATGTTCCAATTGATCCATCCAATCAAGGAAGATAGCTGGATCGCATCGCCCATCAAAGTCATCAACGTCAATGCTTATCCCATGGTCCCAATTGGAATCTTGAAATTAGTTTTGTTGTCGACCGCGCGGCTCAGGCTCTCTCATTCTATCTTGCTCGTCAGTTCGACGTCTGTGGGGTAGTCGATTCTCACCCTCCTCATCGCCTGAGGGTGGCGTGGACTCCAGATGTAGGGAAGTGTCATAACTAGCATCACTTTCAGAACTAGAATCAAAGATAATTAGGTCATGTCTGTGATGTCGGTGATTACGAGGGTTATGATCCCGCATACTTGAAGTTGAAGACCGGCTAGCACCCCTTTTGTTGTGGTCCCGTATGTATTCCCTATCCATTCTATCAAAATTCAAGACCTATAATTGTTGGGTGTCCCCTCTCTATGCTTTCTAGGCATGTGTTAGTGCATCGGATTTCAGTATCTGTATCCATTTTAAAATGGATATGAACATGGGTATCGTTTTGATATCAGCAAATATCCGTATCCGTATTCGTACATACTTTTCGTATATAAATATAGTCATAGATTTATTTTTAATCCTATATAACACAATTCTCTATCTTCTTTTACCATATTTGTATAATTTTTATGATACAAACACATTTAGTAAATTTATATCATGTGTTTCCCGTCCAATTTGTATATATTTAAGTCAATTCTATAGAGTATTTCTAACATTACTCGTATGCGATCAGTACCCGTTTTACATCCGTATCCGTTTTTTTGAGGATATGGTAAGATCGTTTTAATATCCGTCAATATCCGTATTTGCATCCGTATTCGTATTCAAAAACACATAAGGATACAATAATACATATATCGGTATCCGTATCCGTTCGTTTGCATCCCTAAATGCAAGACAATGAAAATGAATCTGATCTTTTCGCTCTGATACCACTTGACGCAGACGGAAGATCGGGAAGGGGTGAGAAGGGAAATTAGAATCGCGACATGCTTCGCGTGATTGAGAGAGGAACAAGGTAGTAGGAGAAACCCTAGAATTGGGGGAGGGGGGATAATGGTGGAGGCTCTCTCCAAACCAAAACTCAAAATTTAATTCATATCCTGATCTGCACTACAATAGACTACAACCCCCTTTATATAAGAAGGGCGTGATTACAAAAATAGAAACATATTCAAATCCTAACTTATCCTAATTGACTCTAATTAGATTCTAACTAATTTACTCTACTAAAAAGATTGAGATTACAATCACATCTCAATTTATTTAATGCAAATAGAAATAGATGAATAAATAAAACCGATCTATTTTTGAACCCCCCAGATCTGCAATTTGCTTCAATTTGATTCGACATGTCAATTTGGGAATAGTTGCATCGACTTGGGGCAGTGTTGCAATAGTTGGCCGACTAGGCTGACTATTCGATCCGATTATGAGGTTGTGGGGGGTTCCCCATCTCTATAACCTCTAGTCGGCCAATAGTCAGCCTAACCGAATAGTTGGTCTTACTATTCGGCTGAGTGGTACGTAAATGCTGGATTTTTTATGTTTTTAAATTCTCAAAGTTACCACTTGTCTTGATATTACCAAAAATGTCAACGTTCTCTATATGTATGTTGTTAATAGATACTTTTATGTTGGATTCTTGTGTGATAATATATGTATAAATATATAAAAATATATGTATTAAAAATCATTTTTGTATTAAAAATAATTTAAAAATACAAAACCGAATATTTTCGAATAGTCGCCTCGAATACCGATTATTCTTTATTCAGTGACCCCTCCAACTGAATATCGATTACCGACTTCTGCAAAACTTACTTGGAGCATACATGGCTCAGACCTTATGATCCATGGGTACCCATGGGTCGAGCCATTTAGTCACCCCTCCAACCCGGACAATGCCCATAAGTCGACCCATCTCATTGCTCCTCCAAGTGGGACGATGCCCATGAGTTTACCGATCTCCCTGTCCATTCTAATTTGATCGAAATTGCTATTGATTGAGATCATTACTTGGAATCGAGATAACAAAAATCTCTTAAAATCGAGATTGAGTTGGATGACGTCAAGAGCAGAGGCTTCTAGATGCATGCAATTTTAACAAAAAAACAAAAGGTTTAGTATTTTTAACTTGAAAAAATAATTCAAAAGAAATAAAAACATATATTGAATGTCATCTGACGAAATAAAACAGATGTCCATTTAAAGCTTCTTGATTCATGTCATCGGTGATGCGAATTTTAAAACAAAATAAATCTCCAACACAATTTTGAATAAACGTCCAGTTAGCAAGGCTCACATTCTGATCATTGGGTTCAACTAAGGAGAACGATCAATACCTTTTCCGCCAAACCGAGCAGCTGATCAAGTTGTTGTCAATATGACAACATCTGCCGACAAAGAAATATTCGTTCGTGCTTGGACACTCTTATCCACACGATCATGAATTCACAGTCGCAACCAATCACAATTTCTTCTTTGGATCATTGCCCACCCTGCTGACCGAACTACTAGAGTCGAAGTCTGAGTGGAAGATAGAGTTAGCGCTAGAGCCAGAAGTGCCCATGGTTAAGGTCAATGAGATCCAAGGCCTTAAATGTCGGTTTCGATCACCATTTCGGTATCGACCAAAACAGAATTTCGATGGAATTTCGGTGGAATTTCGACCGAAATTTCGATCATTTCGGTCATTTTTTGTACTAGGATCCCCATATTTCGGTCATTTCGGTCATTTCGGTCGAATTTTGCTTTCGACTGGATATCGATATTCGACAGAAATTCGACCGAATTTCGCTGAAATTTGAGGCCATGATGAGATCTCACCAGTGAGAGTGTTGTTGGAGCGGTTGATATAGAACAACGAGTTTAGGTCAAACCATGAAGGATTAGATTTCATAGTTACCCACTAGCATCCATGATCATCAAATAATCCGACTATCCGTTAGATTCGGATACCCGTTAGAATGGGTCGGGTCAATCTTTGACTATGTAATAATGAGTTGGGGCAAGGCCTTAAATGTCGGTTTCGGTCACCATTTCGGTGAAGACCAAAACATAATTTCGATGGAATTTCAGTCAAATTTCGATCGAAATTTCGATCATTTCGGTCATTTTTTGTACTAGGACCCCCATATTTCGGTCATTTCGGTCGAATTTCGATTTCGACTGAATATCGATATTCGACAGAAATTCGACCGAATTTCGCTGAAATTTGAGGCCATGAGTTGGGGCGGGGCACATTCGAACGGATCGGTTACCCACCCCGTGCGCAGCCGGAAGTGGGTGGTGAAGCAGAAATCAATTTCCTCTCCATCACTTTTTGTCAATTTTGAATGTATGACTTCCCCCTCCCTCTCATTGACTATCTTTGGGGTGACCTTAACAAATCCATTCTTTCTTGCCTTCTCTTGCTTCCTCTTGGCTATCTATTGAGAATATCTACGTCATGAAGTTAAGTGCATTTTTAAGTACACAGTTTAACAGAAATGATGCCAACATTCATTTTCCAAGCAAGGGACCTAGAACCCATTTAACAATATGTATTGCCCTGGACTCTAACAGGTTCAGGAAAAGAAGTCAATGCAGTTACTGCTACAAACTATGCCAACTATGCTATAACAACTTATTTCTAACCCCATAGGTAATGAGGAATACTAAAAGGTCTTAGTTCTATAAGTATCCTTGTGAATAAGTACTAATGTACTATTGCTAAGAACAGGCTTGTCAAGGAACAATAAAGTAAAACTACTTTTAGAATATGCGTTATATGCAAAATTTTGTCAGACTCTTGGAGTTTTAGTGCCTTATATATTTTTATTTGGTTATTTTGGGTGGCAATATGTTACTGGATTGCTATCAAATTTCACATCATTTATTTGTAAATGCAGAATGCATCGTATGAATTCCACAGTTCTTTAAAAAAGTCGAATTCCACAGTTTCCTTGGAGGAATATTTGCTTTCATACCTGACTTGACGTCTTTGTAGCCTCTTCTTTATGCTTCGTCGATTCCCAGTTGTTTTTTTTGCGTTCCAATAAAAGTACGCTTATTGTTTCGTATTGTATACAACTTATGATATGACCATCTAACTGTTCTTTAAATTTATAGACACTAACTTGGTAGTTTTAGTGACGTGTAAATATTTTGCAGGAGATTGTTTATGCCTTTCTAATCTGTCCATCAATCGAGATCCTTTGAAATTAGAGATCCTTCGAAACTATTGATTATTGATTAAGTCACAGGGTCTTCTCTATTTATCATTGAGAGTGGTAAATCAAGCATGATTTAAAAAAAAAATCTACGTTGAGGTGCTGAGGTGTAAGCGACAATGCATTTTTGTGGAAAATAACCTCAAGATTATAGCATCAATCTACTTGATTAAACAGATTATTGTGGTGTTGAAGAGGAACTAGGAGCCCACTTATAGTTTCTATCTAAGAAACCTAAAAGAAATAACTTTTCGTTGGAATGTTTGATTGCCAGAAATGATGCAGTCTTTGAAACACACTTCATTATTGCTAATGAGATCCTTCTTTGCTTGGTCGAAAAATTTGTAGAAATGGTAGTTACTAAATATTAGGTTTTTATCTTTTGTGGTTTATTGTAATTTACCAAGTAACATAAGGTGAATCCCTATGTTTCATTTCTGTATTCTGGGTTAAAAATAAAATTTGATGAATATGATTTCCTGTAGTTTCAGTGTAGGATATTTAGACTCTGGAGTCCGTACAATCATGAACTTTTGCAAGGGCCCACTTTTTAGAAAATCATTTGTCTTGGTGAAGTGAACTTTTAGTTATACATACCTGAACCTTAGATATAAAGCTGGAAATGAATAACATACCAGTAAAGTCAAGCTTCTTTTAGTTTGAAAATGACTAGGGTAGTTAAAGTAGTTGTCCTTTCAACTCCAACATGAATTCACAAGGCACATAGGTAGATTTTATACACACCTATCTATATGTATGCTTGCACACACATTATTGTGTTAATACTTATTTCACATAAATACTAAGACACCTTAATCATCTCGAGGCATTGCTCACCTTGGCTCACTTATTTAGTAAACCTCAATTGACCTCATGTTTTTAAAACCTTGATGTGCAGTGAGATAGCATCCCACTTCCCACATTAAAAATTTCATTGTGTTTTCCTTCAGCAGTATAATCAGTGATCGTGGTATTGCAATATATCGACGATATGTGGTGGCGATATTGTCGGCGAAATGGTGATATCCATGCCTTTTCATGGTCCTGCTTCACAAATGTGTGTCGAAATGGGCGGCATTATCACCGATATGTCGTTCAAATATCATATCAAAACCATGTTGATATGGTCGAAAATGATATTTAAAACCTTGAGTATAATTCATTACCTTCGATAACTTGACAATGAACACTGTTTATCATAAACAAAATGATAAAGTAATTTTACTATAATTCTTAGATGTGTGTCCTACATGTATGAGTCATTTGGTCATAAACTTGAAGATCTTATTGCATTACTGTTGAAACTTTCTTTATCTAGAAGCTGACAATTAGAAAGCTCAAATTTATAAGAGGTGATTCGAATCTTCAAACAAAAAGAAATTTGTATCATATAGATTTACAGAGTTAAATTAATTATTATATTTCCATATCGTAAAAAACATTTGCAAGTTAATAGAAACGAAGCACCAACTTTGAGGCTACTTGGATCTCCTTCGGAGTCTTTAATTGCCTTTTATTAAGAATTATAAATAATAGATATACGATTATACTGGCTATTGAGCATTGTTGGATTATGTACTTGTTGATATTGTTTTTGGGTATATTTCATCACCAAAGATTTAAATTGCTTCCCTCCACTCATAGTATACCATAATTCCAGTTAATCTTGTGGGTTCTGCAAATGACTAATGAAAGCCTCCAAACTTCAGCCTCTTGATTTGAATGAATAACTCCTTGAAGTTGAATTTAAAGCTTAAAGCTGATTTTGTGAAATGAACATATCAAGGTTCAAATGTCAACTAACCTTTTAAACTTTACTTTATACTTGAATTCTCATCACTATATATGAAATTCATTATGCGCTTTATCTGATGAGTTTTTGCCAGGTCTGGTCTATCTTCTGTTTTTCTCGCCTCTTTCACTTTTATGGTGGCATTGACCTCTGGTTGCATCTATCCCTTGAGATCGTTATCATGCAATTCAGTCATTTGTTGGGAACTTGGGACAGCATAGGATTCCATTGTTGAGGGCTCAGATTCACGAGGTGTCATGGAAACATCTAATTGAGGGAGTCAATCCCTATTGGATATATAGTTCTTTGACATCATAATGCCTGGATCCTCCATGTCGATGGCAAGAAAACTGACGCGACATAGTATGCTAGATAAGAACACTTTCCTCACTAATTAGAAAATTTCATCATTCAACCATTGTGTTATATGGATTGCATTACCAAAATTATTGTCCATCCTGATTTCGTTCCACACGTCAAGTCCATTGCAAGTTGCAGAGCATGCAATTGACTTCAAGTTCTGATAATAACATGGCTTCCTCGACCTTATCTTACAGTCAACAATCTTCTATTTGTCTTTGTATCTCATGTCATTTCCTATGGTGAGGACATCTCCACGGGTTTGCTTCAGTGGTCAGATGAATATGGTTTTAATATCTTGTTTTGTATTTTTAGAATGGGTTTTACTCTCTTGCCCAATGCAGAGTGGAGGTCTGGATAAGACTGGGATTGCATTTAGACTTGTGATGCCTGTCAGGAGAGATGAGGATAATATGGGGAGTTTGAGTTTCTCGTTGCTGCAGCCTCTCTATGTTTCTCTTTCATCGGTATTTGGTATAATGGTCTTTGTTTAATAGATTGATTCTAAATCGCCATAGGGTATACATCCAATTCAACTTCTAGCATAGCCACCATTGAGACATTGACTTTTACACAGCAAGATTCAACCTTATGTGGTCGTTTGTTTTATTTATTGATCGAAATGGTTATTTGAAATGGTTATTTGTTATTTTGTACACGCAGTTATTTGTATATGTCTTGTTTGACATGTTTGGTTGTTTGTTTAATTGCACCGAGTGAAGTTCTGTACATGCATATTTTTCCTGTTCCACTATTTTTACCGAAGCAGGCAGATGACTAATCACAATTTCTTTTGCATTCTGAAGAAAGCGTGGGAAGTTGCTCAATCTCCTTTCAAGAACTTGGTGATGATGGGCATCATGATGTGGATGGCTGGAAATACAGTCCATTTGTTTAGCATTGGCATCACTTTCTCTGCTCTATGGCAGCCATTAAGTGCATTACAAGCTGTTGGCAAAGGTTGGATACATCACTTCATATTTTTTACTTCCATTTGAGTTACATGTTTCTTTAAAAAGTTTATTAATACCACTGTTTACTTATTCTTAGGATTTCACATTGTTTTCCCAAAATTGAATAATACTTTTAGGGTAAATTACAAAAAAAGCCTCAACTATGGGTCGATTCACGATTAGGAGCCACATTTTTCAAATGTAACAAAAAGGGGCTTGATCTTATTATTTTCGTCTCAACTACATGCCTTTGTAAGCTTCCACAACCTTTATATGTAGATGCTAAACCTTGAAATTGAAAGTCCAGGCCCTTCTCTGTTACATTTGAAAAATGAAGTCCCTAATTGGGAATAGACGCATAGTTGAGATCTCTTTTTGTAATTTAACCACACTTTTATATGCCTAATTAGATTGGATTTGTGGTATTGTCTGAAATATTCACGTTTAAGTTTCTCTGAGATGATAAAGTTTAAAAGTGTTGCATATTATAAACTATTTCTCAAGGGTTCTTTAATTGTTTTAGCAACATTTGATTCATGTGATCCTTACAGAAAAGTTAATCTATACTATCGACTTTTAAACGTTTGCATTATTTTCCCAGAATTGCATTGTAGTTGCATAATGTGGTTGTAGTTGCATTCATATCCTAAATAATTGCATTTAAGTTCCTTTAATTTGGCCTAGTTCACGAGGGTTGGAATTTATGAGTTATTTTATTGAAGTTCCTTATTTCTAGGATCTTTTGGCTCATGTATCTCTGCAAAAAAAGTATGGGTTGTGCTGGGCGTTCATAAACACGTATCACCGGATTTAGACAATTAGACACACGACACCAACTTATTCGAGTTTTTATTATTTTATGGACAAATTATTTTTTATTCAGTAGCAATGCACATAATCAAATGTCAGTTTCTTGTCCTAAAAGATGTGTTTTTCCAAAAGTTGATAGCCCATTCATTATTTAGATGCTCTTCTCAAACAACCCACCCACGCACGCACACCCCCACACATGCACACACACATGCACATACACGATAACGGTCACTATTCCTTGATTTTTTAATGAGTTGAAAAGAATGCTGGTGGGTGGTAGTGGCTTCCTCTTTTGGTTTGATGACCGGTAGAGTAAATGGGTGCTTAGGGGGAGATTCTAGAGACTCCATGATCTCGCCTCATACCTGAGGTTCACGGTTGCATACTTCTAGGATGGTGCAACTTTGGGGAGCGAGGACAGCTGGATGCCCAACTTTGCGTCATCCCTCTTAGATCAACATTTCAGTTTGAGCTCCCAAAATTTGTTTATAGGAAAAGCTCCAATCCAATGGTGCACTCTGCATCCTTAGATAGTGGATAACTTTCGTAGCGCAGAAATATAGGAGGATTCAAAAGCTATGGACTCCATCAAATGTGAAGATTCTGACACATGGGACAAAGGCTGGTGACTAGCGTATAAGAGCAGGTAGACTCATGTAAATTTGAGCTGCCATTTATGTGGCTTGGAGTGAAAGGACCCGAGGTTTGATTCTTTAGATGCCTTGTGGTTTAACATATGTGGAGTGGGATGGGGATCTCTTGGAATGAACATTCTTCCTATGAGACTTTCAAGAACAACACCTCGTTTGTGTGAGGTTGGTTCCGCATAATATTAAATGAGAATCACCTTTTCTTGGAGAGTTTGAAGTCGACTGTGGGGATTCGGGTATTTTATATGCTATGCAATGATAGTGTTTTCAGAGGAATGTGCCCGTACCCCGATGAAATGATTTTCATGTGTAGGAAGTTGGTTTTGTGAGCACAATGTGGGATTGATTTGACTTTGTAACTTGAGCTTGGGTTTTTTGTTCGTCCCTCTTCTTTGCGCATTGATTCTTAAGGATTTTTAATGAAGATGATGTGATTCTTAAGGATTTTAATAAAGATGATGGTTACTATCTTCTAGAAACCATCTTTTGGCTATTCTGAAACTTTTGGAGCAAAGTAGAACCTCTTGAACTTGTTATTGAATAAATCACAGTGCAGGAGACATAATTGAGAGATTGCATTTCACATTGATTGAGGTTTTTTAATCTCAAATATGGGTGAAATTTCACCGAATTTCCGTGATATTTCATCGAAATATCGGTTTCGCCAAGGTGGCAAAATGGCACCGATATGGTGAAATTCACACAAAATCTCTTCCTTTCGCCAGCTCACTGTGTTAATTTAGGGTGATTTAGGCGATTTGTTGATGATATTTTGCCAATATATTGTCATTAGTTCGTTTAGCTGGCTTGCCGACATGTTGGCGAAATCAACATTTTGGGTCATGATCTCAAATAATTTCCATTATTTTTTACGGAAACTGCGTGGAATTATTAATATATTTGCCCTCACAAAACTTTGTAATTAGGTCATAATTTTATCTTTTTATATAATTACATTTTCCTTTTAACACAAATACTTTGTTTTAAACCACCAACCACTATTGTCAAAGTCCTATCATAGCACTGTCCTTGATTATACGACCTTTAAAGTAAATATGAACCGGACCTTCACATGCATGCCTGCATGCACACACATGAATGAAAAGGACAAGTGAGACATGCAATCTGATTCATAGGTTGAGATGGGGTGAAGGCTATGGGACAGACCTCATCCATGTTTTTTTGATCAATGAGTGCATGGGTTTATGAACGTGTTTGGGAGATGGATTAAAGGCCTATAATGCGTGCGAGATCACTAGACATAACACGAAGGCAACTTCACGATTAAGAAGGTGTATAGAGTGCTTTTAGCATAGGCATCGTAGGGAGATATGAGTATGATCAGAGGTTGCGAGTTTATTTGGAGAGCTTATGCTCTTTTAAGGGCGAAGATCTTCATGTGGGCACGACTACTGCTAAGATCTAGAATTTGACAAGGGAGTATTGGACACATTTTCTCCTAGACACCGTTATGGAATGTCCCCTTTGCTTGGGCGCGAGATGGAGGATATCAGACATATGTTCCGCTTATGTCATGTGCATGGAAGGCAGTATCGGCGATATATCGCCGATATATCGGTTTCGACATGGTAGGGGTTTCGATATTACCCAGTATCTCCTTTTACAGGGATATCGGAGATATATCGCCGATATATCGACGATATATCGCCATATTAGCTCATATCGGTCAAAAATGGCTGGATTCAGTAGAAAAAATACAGGATATCGATCGATATCATCGATATTTTGCCGATATCTCTATATATCATTGCTATTATTCATGCAAGATTGGTTCTTCACTTGGTGTATGTTTACAATAGTTCTTCACTTGGTGTATGTTTACAAGTTATTTCATGTTGTAAGACTTGAATGAAATCGATTTCCAATATCTATAAGTCAAATCTTCAAAAACAAGATAAATATAAGTCGAGAATCAAACATTAATGTCGATATGTTCAAAATAATTGATATATGCGATATAAGATTCATAGATTGATCGATATGTGTGATCTAAGAGTATATATGTAAGCTATTTAGTGATCTAAGAACTTGGATGAACTCCATTTTCAATATATATAGGTCAACAATAACAGTACCAACGATATGCTCGATATGATCGATATGTGCAATATAAGGATCATTGTCTTCACAAATGATCTATATGTGTCATCTAAGTGTATATATGTAAGTTGTTTAATGTTATAAGAACTTGAATGGAATCCATTTCCAATATCTAAAGGTCAGGAATAAACATTAACAGCGATATGTTCGATATGATGATCGATATGTGCGATATATGGTCTCTAAATGACCGATATGTGTGATATAAGTGTGTATTTGTAGGTTATTTGTTATTCTAATATCTTGGATGATCTTAATTTCTGAAAAAATGCTAAAAAATTGTTTTTTTGAGCCATTTTTGACATTTCCACCGATATCGTCGATATATCGGCGATATATCCCGATATATCCATTTCCGGGCAGACCGAAACGATATCGATATCGATACGGCCTTCCATGGTCATGTGATCGAGAGATAGCTAAAAGAGAATGGTTGGATATGTCTAATATGGATAGGTAGATGTTTGAATGACACGATGTGCTGGTCAGATGTGAGAGAGTAACGCCTTTTGCAAACGCCACGAATGCATGATGGGATTAAAGGAAAGAACAAGGATGACGAGATCGAATTCTATAGAAAAGGGGAAGGGCTAGTGGATAGGTGAAGCAATGCTAAATTATTCTTCTACAACACTAGTTTTATTCAAAATTTTCACTATCCCCTTTCTGCGCAGAATATATGGGTGAGATTATAAATGATAATAAATAAAATAAAGATCCTAAATAGACCTAATAGATCGATTGACTCCTAAAAACTTCTCAATTATGATTACGCTATCTCATTTTCCATGGTTAAAGATCTAAAATGATCTCAATTTACCTTATTGTAATAAAATAATAATAGGATAAGAAAACAGTATAGATCATGATTCCAATTTTGGTCAAATTTCTAATATTGGGTTGTATCATATGTTGATGTGTGGCATTGTCGGGGGGAGGGCGGTACCAAGTAAGATGTTCTTCATTGTATTTTAGGGTCTTTGGTGCATTTGATTGTGTCTATTTGATAATATTGTAACTTTGTACTGATAGGGCAGTACCAAGGGAGATGTTCTTCATTGTATTTCAAAGGTCTTTGGTGCATTTGATTTTGTGTCTATTTGATACTATTGTAACTTTGTACTGATGATTTGGGCGCCTTTACCCTTTTGAACATTGCCATTAACATTTGTGCCCCTACCCATATTGCAATGCTGGACACCATCTATAAAACATCTCTATTAGCGATCGTATCCTTGATGTTACCTTCCATGAGCTAATCAATTAAAGATAACCATCAAAGACAAAAATGAAAATTAATTTAAATACTATCTACAGATTATATTGAATTTATTTTTTTGTCATTTCTTCATCTTCCTCTTCCTTCTCTCGTCCATAGTCTTTCTCTCTTATGTCGTGCACTACCACCTTCTTCTATCAAAAAAACTAGGGAGGATGGGCCATAGAAGAGGAAGGGGCCGGGGAGGTGACAAAGAGTTGAGGAGGTGCGAAGGCTAGTAGGATTAGGGGGTGAGGGTTGAGCAAGCAAGATGTCGGGGAGGTAACAGAGGGGGTAGGGGCGAAAGAGGTACAAGGAACCCATATCCGTAGCTCCTTTGTGGTGGCAAGTTTCCACTTGGACCTTCTCTTCTCACGTGCTCTCAACAATTCTTGTAGAGGTAGCAACCAGTATTGGTGGTGGGAAGAAGGTAATGCCATACATCACAAGAGGTTTGGTTTGTGTGTGTGTGGGGGGAGGAGACAAGAATGCAAAAGAAGAGGTAGACCAAAATAAATATAATATAACTAATAGATTTTAAAGCATTTAGATGCTAATCCCATTTCTGATTTTTTTACAGTTTTCGATAATGGTTTGACCGTAGAAGCTAATGACATGTAGACACATATTAATAGAGATGTTTTGTGGGGCCGTAGTGTAATTATATGTAGAAGCATGTGCTATTGGTAAAGTATGGAAGGGCACACGATGGAATATGGATGACTACTTTCCTTGAGAAGTCTTGGTTTGGGGCATGAAGGAGGAGGAGGTGGTGGTGAAAGAACGAGGTTGGAGGCAGGTGGAGGAAGCACAAAGGGCTGATTATTTACAAAAAAATGCAAGGGCTTGTTGAACTTTATTTCCTTGTAGTCTTCCACCAAATTTAAAAGTGATGCACACATATATTAATAATGTAACAATGACGAAATCTTGTAGGCTCATGTGATTACGAAAAAGATGGGATTATCCCGTAATTACTTATTTGAGAGGTAATATATGTAAAAGAAAACATTGAATACTTTTGGAGAGATACACATGTATTGATTATTTAAAATTGAAGGAATTTGAAAGGAATGCGTGTAATTATGAAAAATATGGGGATTAAATTTAAATAATCAATTCTAAAGGTCATACATGTATAAAAAATCGAATTCTTGTTGGAGAGGTGAATATTAATACTGTGTGGCTATTTGCATGAGCTTTCTGGAACATGTCATACATGAAAGTTTTGGATGTGTTAAGGAGGGTTGAACTTATTATGGAAATCAGTTGATTTTTTTGTCATGAATTTTATGATAATATAGAATAGTAATCACCCTCGTTGTCACCCATACTGAAGCCACCCTTGGTCACCTCCCCTTGTATGCTCGTCATTTGAGAGTTGTAGAGTAGGCATCTATTGAGAACTCTATTTGGAGGGTGGTGCCTTATAGATGAATCCATGGGGTGTCCTGGAAATTGTGGAAATAGCTCGAGCTATAGTTTACTATGAGTTGACCAGTGAGGTTGGAGTGCTTTTTGTCGCCTGAACTTCCTTCAAAACCGAGACCGGGGTTTGGGGGGGGGGTTGACCCTGATTGGTCTACCCGAAGGAGGGGTTTGAGATATCTACCAAATGGCTACAACCACCCACATGTTGGTTCCCCCTCCCCTTTCTCTTATTTGGAAGGTCGAGATAGGGATGCTGACGGAGAGATCCGAAAGGATCATGTGGAGCTTGGGGTTGGGTTTGATGTCGACAACATGTTGAGGAAGAGAATGGTGGTGGTTGTACTTGTTGGTGTTAGTGGTGGGGGAGGGAAAGAGAAGGATTGGGGGTTGGAGATAAAGGATTTGGTACGAAGTATTATTATTATTTTTTTGATAATTTTTCATTAAAAGTTGTCTAACTTTTTTCGAAAAGATGGCCATGCATCATTCATCTAAGATAACAAACAAATAATTTGGCTAACTACAAGGGTAGGTTGTGTGTAAGACAGCACCTTTATAGGGGTAGTGATGCAATTCTGAAGTATGCATGGTAAACGTAATTATTACAGGGATATACATGTAAATTTCTCAAAAGACAAATCGTAGTTCTAGGTAATAATGAAGCACACATGGCAAACATAGGCATACGTGTAAATTCTCCAAATAACAAGTCCTGAAATGAAATAAACATTCCAGATTAAACAAAAAAGGAGTTTTTCATTCATAACCATGTATAGCTTCATTATTATGTACATATCCTTCCATTATTTCGAATTACATGGAGAACCCTGAATAGTTGTTAAAACCATTATAGGGTATAAGCCTTTGTTAACTTTCCGCCGAAAATCTCCGTTAATTTTAACGGAAGTCGTTAAAAGTTGACACTTTTACCCTTATGAATCTTCAAATTTCTTGCCATGACCTCCCCCTTCATTGCTACGATACACTTCTCTCCTTTTCCCATTTCCACCATCCATCCCACTCATGGTTTAAAACATCACGCTCGAGGCATATGCCTCGAGGCGAGGCGAGGCAGTCTGAAATCAACCCAGAACGATTGTCTCAATAGGATTCTGAGAGGCGGTCGCTTCATCTGCTCGAGGCGGTCAAGACGATCGAGGCAGGCCAGTCCTCGAGACATTTTTTATTTTCAAAGTATTTATATGTAAATAATTTGTCCTTTTTGGCAATTTCAGATGTTTATAAAGGTCTAGTTATTTAGGATATAATTATACAAGATGAATGCTTAGATTTAGCTTTTGTGCTCATATTTATCATTAAACATGTCCAATTATATCAATAAACTCTTATCATTATACCAATAAACATACGAATATGCAAATATCATAGAAAGCATTACCCGTAAACTTATTTTTGAGCAGTGGTGTCACATAGTAAGCTATGTAATGTACCAAAAAGAACAAACGGATCCATGTACCAAACTAGAAATAAAATCCTTAATAAGATATTTCGTCGAGGGCGCTTGCCCCACACCCCGGGGGTGGGAGCGCACCTGCTCCCCCCCAGACCTCCCTCCAGGCTCGCTGATTGGACAACAAGACCACCATCTTGTTGGGGTATGGTACGGCACGAGGGGGTGTATATAACGGTTCTTCAACCTGGGTTAGATGATTAGAGTTCAGGGGAATATCAAACAGACTCATTCTCTGATTGGATGGAAATTTAGTAAAAAGACATACAATTGTATGTCTTTTATTTTTGGTGTTCCTATCTTTATAATTTTACCATATATTATAGTGATATACAAATATCATATGTTAGTCAGAATACATATAATTTCATTAGTATAATTTTATTGTGTTTTATAAGTATTTATCCTTATATGACGGTTTCTCAACCTGGGTTAGATGGTTAGAGTTCAGGGGGATATCAAACAAACTCATTCTCTGAGTGGATGAGAATTTAGTAAAAAGACATGTAATTGTATATCTTTTATTTTTGGTGCTCATATCTTTATAATTTCACCATATGTTATAGTGGTATATAATAACATATGGTAGTCAGATACACATAATTTCATTAGTATATATTTATTGTGTTTTATAGGTATTTATCCTTATAAACCGAGGCTTATGCCTCGAGGCTACGCCTCATCTTGATTTCAGGAAAATTGCCTCGTTCAGTTTTTAGTTTTTTCAAATCTTGATCCCACTCTCGTTGCGGTTGAGACAACTACCACCTCCCGGACTCCCTCTCCCTAGTACTCCTTCACGCGGATCTCTCCATATTCTGACTCTTACCATCATCGCGACCACCGCCACCTTCTCGATCTCCCCCTCCACAATCCTCCTCCATGCGAATCCCTCTCTCGGATAAGCACTCTCTCTGTCATAAATTGAATGCCCTTCTCGCACATGTACAATAGCGAGTTCAACTCATTCCAGCTTGCCTCTTCGAGCATCAGGCTCGCTTGAGTCACTGCCAATATAGAGGGCTCGCGGTGCCTTGAGGTCAACAAGGGTAGCAATTCCCTCCTCGCTGCTCCTGAAGGCTCCGCACCGACTTTGGGCTCCAAATAGTGTCCCAAGCGTTCCGCAACCTCCCCCTCTTGCTCTGTGGAACTACTTCAAGTTGTGTAGTAGGGGCCTCACCTCCATTGTCGAGAAATGGCATGCTATGAAGAAGCTCGACATCTCCAATGCACATAAAATTAATGATGGTAATCTGGCTTCGAGCCAAGAATAACCAAGAACCCACTTTGAGTATGACTCGTGCCCGCTTATGGGTAACCAATCTCTTGAAGACATGGGGATGTGTTCCCCACATTTGAAGTTGAACTCCATAGCTAAGTGCCTACATGTGGGTGTATTCCCCACATATGGAGTTCATCTCCATAGCCAAGTGCTTGCAGATATGCGTGTTCCTCACATCTCGAGTAGATTTTCATAACCAAGTTGTGCCTGCAAGTGGGATATTTGGACATAGTGTCCATGATCTCCTACCTCCCCAACCTCACAAGGTTTACCTCACGTAGCTGAAGCTCAAGGAGGCAATGCTGGAAACCATAGGGAGGCACTAACATGGCCTACGGTGATGAGTTTGACGTGTGAACCACCTCCTCTCCACAAACATTTTCCTCAGCCAACTAGCCTTCCCTCCACCGCAAGCATTCCTGTTCTCCTCCTCGCAGACCTCTCCTGATCCCCAACTGATCGTGCATCGCTTCCTCTACTTGTGTATTGGTTGGAGACACATAGCATGTGTAGAGAGAGAGAGGAAAGGGGAGGGGATCTGCCCTAGGATAAACTTGTGTTAAATTAATCCGAGTATGTGGTTAGGTTAGTGACATAAATAACGACAGGAGCCTACACGGATGTGACTATTCATGATTCTATGAGTAATTTGAAATTATGGAGGGTTATGCATGCAATAATGAAACTATACAAGGTCATGGGTATAAAAATCCCAACAATAATTGGCTTATGCATTGATGTACCTAAATTTGACTTCATTTTGTATTTTTTTTCTATTACATTCAATGTTCCTGGAATCGGCTGCATATGCCGTGCGACATGTAGACCGCACGATTTTATTAATCAGTGCATTATGCGCTTTAAGCGCATATCCGATCCGCATAAGCCCAGCATATTCCGTATGCTGCTCTAGCACCTTGATGGCTCCGCCTCTGGCAGCTCTAACTCTTTAATCTTCTCATTCAGGTGTGTTTTTTCGTAGCTCCGCCTCTTCCTCCATTCAGCTGTAAGAATATGCAATGCTTTTGTAGACAATTGCAATGCGTTATGCTATTATGTATACACAATGTTTTATATTTTGCTCATGTATTATTTTCATGAATATATGTAATGTATCATTTAATATTTTAATATATGATGTAAAGTTTATACGACTAAATATTTATATGATTAAATGTTAGACAATTAATAACATTTACTCAACCATCTAATGTGAATTGTTTTTTTCTTAGATCTTCTTTAACTCCACTATTACATAGTCATTAGTAATATTACTTATACATATTTATTTTTAAATTAAAAGTGAGAAAACAACAAAGAACCACATATAACCTGCATATCCCTCACGTACAGCTTATTCGGTATTCAGTGACATGTCCAAACACATACGCATACCGCTTTCTTGAACCTTGATTACATTTGTGCAAAGAGGGATGCGGAAGATGCTTGAGAGCATCATGAAACATTTCTTCTGATCGTCCCTCGGACGATCAAATGGGCTACCATTGGTGGATTGGAAGTCTGTTTCATGTTCAAAAGAGGATGACGGCCTTGGTGTTCGTAGTTTGGAGGAGATGAATAAGACACTGCTCAACAAATAGATTGCTCGTGTCTGGGGTGACTGTGACAATCTGGTTTGTATGCTACTCGGGAGGATCTATGGCTCTGGTTCTTTACTCCCCAGCTGTGGGGATCTTGGACATGCTCCTTCGTATTTCTAGGCAAGGCATTTGCGACGTAGTGTAGGAGATTCATCCCTTCCAAGGTCAGTTCTTGGGGACGGTGCGGGTTTTCATTTCTTGACAGACGATTGGAGTGAAAATAGGGCGTTAGGAGTGGGATTCCTGCATTTTATGGCATTGACTGTTGACTTAGAATGCTCAATGGTGGATGCATGGGATGTGATTTTTTCTCTCTCAGTTCAGATCTGAACTTTCTGATCAACATCTAGAGGAGCTTTTGGTGATGCTTGTAGAGTTGGATGGTGTGGTGGGGCCTACTAAGGGTCGAGACAGTTAGAGGTGGTACTACGGAAGCTTTTCTATTTGAAAGGCTTACAAGGCCCAGATGGGTCCAATGATTTTTGACCATGGGGGTATGTGCAGATTGCAGGAGAATCTGGAAGTTCCAACGCATATAAAGATCTTGTGGATGTTCAGAAGAGGGAGACTGCTGACAGGGAACAGACTGGCTCGGTTTATTCAGGCAGTGGATCTTGCATGCTCTTGAAGTCAGGATGAGACCGAGGATGCAGACCACTTGTTTTTCAGATATGGGAGCTCCACGGAGGCATGGGACATGTTTGGGAATCAGTCAGTGTACTGATGGTGTCTGGCTTCTGGGGTCCATTAGAGCAAACTGGATCGGTACACACACACACGGATCTGTGTGTGGCTATGATTTGAACGATTTGGCTCGTCAGAAATGGGGTGATGTTTCAACAGGATATATTCTATAGTGAGAATATTGTAGCGCATGCTAGGGCTTAGCTGTAAGTTGGAACTTGTAATTCTAGGTGGGTTTGTTACCTGTTTATATGCATGTAATGATTTTTGGCGATTAATGGTGAAGATTTTGAGCACACACCTATATGGCGAATGCCTTTTTTTTCTTTTTAAAAAACGTGTGTGCAAAGACATTGCTTTTTATAGTGACCGCTATGTAATTATGGTCTATGCATGGTTAAATTGTAATTACAGAATCATTAAAGGGCCATACATAGGGCCATACATGTAAATTTCCCAAGTTACGAGTACTCAAGTAAGATAAGCATTCTCGGTCAAACAAATAAATGCTTTATGTATTGCTGTACCAAATTTTGACTTGACTTCTCATTTTTTGTATAGCTGTCATGCAAAGCCATTGTTTTACGTAACTATGAAATAACCTATGATCTAGTATGATCTAGTGTGAATTTCCACCAGACGAAGATAAATTAACCGGAAAGAAAATATATATTTATTTATTATATTTTCTTGTATATCAATTTAAAAATGCGTATACTATCATTAGTGGAAAGAAAATTTTATTTGCCGGAAGGTTATTATTGTAAGGACAACAATTATTGTTAGGATACAAATTTTTAGTGATTTTAGTACATATATTCACATGATTTCACCATACCCACTTTCTTGTGGTAGTGCAGTGTGCCTATCACCCAAAAAACCAGGGTTTAAAAATCCCTCATTGTGGTGGTTGCGTTAGGTTGTCGACAACCAGTGTAAAAATAGTCAGATTCTTCAACATAGATTTGAGAAAAAAAATCCATATAGCTGACCCTACTTAAAGTGGGAGAAGGCTTCGTCATTTTTATTTTAGTACATATATTATTGGATGACACGTTCATTTGCTGTGAACTGTGAAGACAAAGAAAGTTGCCCTTTTGTAACAAAAAAATATCTTGGGTCAGGTATATTTTCCTACAAGAATATTTGGATAAAAAGAGTATGTAGTTTGAGAGGAAAAGGGAATAAACCTAAACTCAGTTTGATATATCAAAATCAAGATTTTCGTTAAATTGCTCTTCCTCTGATTTCTTTCTTGAGTTCTTATGAATAAAGACTGGAATTCATTTCCTCGAAAAAGAGACTGGAAATCACCTTCGAAAACCATGAAGAAGTCCCTATAAATGGCCACTACTTGTTATTTATTGTCATGATGGTGTTGGAAGATGAAAATGTGTTTTCTAACCATATGCAACGAAGCCCTGATGAGAATATAATGGCGGCTGCTTGGTGGGACCAAGTAGCCGAGCCTCAGAAGAGTATATGCTTAACTTTGCAGAGTGGAGACTCAGACGAGGGTGGCGGTGCCTCTGAATCTTCAGTGAAAATAAAAAAGATTTATCCATTTATAATCCTTCCTCAATTGTGTTAATGTATCGTTCAATTGGAAATGAGAGTCAGAGGGAGGCGGTGAAGGTGAAGAGATCGATAAGTATAGTGAGGACTTAACTAGTAGTACTTGGGGCATGAATTGGTAGTACACTTTTTTAGTTTTTTTAATAAAGAAATTAGGACAATTGAACTGTCAATTTTGTCAGCCAGTTCAACCGTCATGGATTCATTTTCCGCTTCACTGTATCATTGTGCACATTTCAACCGTTAAGGCATCACTTTCCACTTCAACCGGTTGAACTGGCTGGCTCTGTTTGATTTTTGTAAAATCGTGATTACGGTATTTCGTTAATTCTCAATTTTTCAGTTGATATTGTGTTGCAGTCTTCGAGCCCTACAAGGACCCAAGAGTGGACACGTTAGCCCCAAAGCTGCTCTTTATCGCCTTGAATCTCGCTGGGATGGGGTTAGGCGTCTGGAAGGTAACTCATCTTACTACAACAACACATCGGTGCTGCTATCTCGCTGTTAATTTTTCTCCTCTCTCAAACAGCTGAATACCTTGGGTCTTCTTCCTACACATCCATCAGACTGGGTTTCGTCGCTTCCTCCCGCTCCTGTAATTCTCTAACCCTTCTTCCATACACGAAACACACAGATTATTACTATCCTGATATTAAACTGAAAAATTTAACTGATCCGCGTTGCAGGAAATCGAATTTTCTGGTGGAGGTTTCCCTCTGTGAGACATCGAATACAAAGTAGCTATGATCGGCTGCCCGAGATCACTGCAAATTTTCAAGAAAAAATGCCACTAGTTTGGTTGTGGCACCATTTATGGCCCTTGGTTCATACTATTTAAATTAGAAAAAAACAAATGTATTCTGATGCTTATGATCCTCCTATTCTTGTGTAGTGAGTAGACTGTCCATTTTGGTGCGTTCATTTTTTTTTAAATACTGATGCTCACCCCTATTGATTTTGAATAGGAAGAATACCTTGTACTTATGGGGTACCAGAACTAGTGCTTCCCCTTTCTAATTAATATATTTGCTGTTTCTGTCAAATTTATCTGCTCTATACATCAGGCTCTTCTTCTTATGTAGACATGATGTGATTGTTTGGTGAGATATAGGGGGTCTCATGATAAATTGATGATTGCCTTTTCTAGGGTTTGGGATGTGGATGCCTACGTAGCTCCAACATATTTCTTCTTAGAAGGTAATGAATCTTTCTACCTTTTTGTTCTACTTTTAAGAGATACGTACATGATGTGATGGTCGAATGGATGTTGGTAATGGTGGGGAGGTTTCGATGGTAGGTATCTTCTGAGTTATTCCCATAAGGGAATGACTTTGTAAAATATTACTCAGAATAGGTATGGTTTAAAAATAATTCTCAGAATATACATATATCGATAAACTGTTTGCCGCTTGATGTGTCTCAAGCGGCAAACGGTTTGCCGTGCGAGGTAAACCATTTGTTGTGCTACATCGACGGCTAAAACATGCACCCGCAGTGAAAAATTGGGTTCCCGACCTTCTCCTGTCCGTCCATGTGGCACGACAAATTGTTTACTGCACCATGGCAAATTGTTTGCTGATATATGCTTATTGTGGGAACTATTTTCGCACCATACCCATTTCGGCTAAATTTTTTCTTTCCCCTTCTGAGAAACGTCCCATATCTTCTTTACCTTTCTATCCAATCCGCCATCATATCGGTTCTATTATACAGATTTTGACATCCATAGCTATTATACAGATTTTGACATCCATTGTTAATTTGGTATCTGCAATACTTATCCGTAGTGTTATAGTTGAAGAAGGATAAAAAAATCTAAAATTGGAGGATTATTTTCCAGAAACTTTTATAATAGTAGACACAAACTAAACTATAAAACAACTGGGGCACACAAGAAACTACAATTTTTTGGGGGACGTTTTGTAATAGTGAAATAAGTCGAGAACATAAGTATTATTGACAAACTTGGGAATGACATAATTATAAAAATTTTATAGTTTATTTTGCATAAGTCAACTTTTTTGTCTTAAATAATAATCATATCTGACATGATTATCATGTGAAAGTATATGTAATATATCTGCTTCACTTGTAAGTAATCTTACTTTTGAGTATATTTGTTTTTAAGGGATATGATAACACATTTTGGACATACTAGTAGGGTTCATGGTCGTAATTTGTGATGGATACTCGTTGACACACATGATTTTTGGGAAGAGACGGTCCTTGCGAGCCCGCTCTAGCCTAGGTGGATCGAAGAAGTGGTGCATGTTGAACTTTGCCTTTCGTCTCATTCGAAGGGCCCATGCAAATTGATCTAGCCTCATTCATTGTCTTACATGATGCATGGACAATGCGTCGGGGCGAGATTTCTTCAGTCTTTGTTGGCATCAGTATGGAAGCGATTTGATGAGGCTACCTCACTACTTGTTCGCGCAATTATGGAAGCGAGTTGTCAAGGAAGACAACCACGACGATGAGATTCTCAATCGTGTGTGTGTGTGCACGCATGCTTGTGATTAACCGAGTTGTCGTAGCGAATTATTTTATCTTCATGATTTTAGAAGTTTTTTGTTATGGGTTTTATACTATTTTTTCTGTAGCAATTATTGCTTTAATTTATACTGTTATTTAAGATGCCGTGAACGCATTTGTTTTTGCTTGACCAGTTTCCATATATGAGTGTCTTAGAAATGTAAACATGGATTTTTTTTGAAATATTTTCAATTATAGTTGATAACTAAATATAGAAACAAGCGAGTTTATACATGCAAGATCAAACACGCAAACATGCAAGGATGAAACAATCACGTCATTAGACATGTTTACCTTTAACTAGGGTGCATCCTCGATGGCGTCTGAAATGGGTAGAACTGTAGTACATATGATGAGTTTTGGACCTAATCTTAAGGGTGCGTTTGGCTGGAGGGTTATCTGGGGAAGGGTAATCCGTTTTTGTGTTTTGTTGTGATGTGATTGTATTGAAGTTTGAAAAGTAAGTAGAAATTGAGTATTTTATAACTTTTAGATGATATAATGGTATAATATATTATTTTTGATTGAATGAATGAAAGAGAAATGATTTATTTAATATATTAAGAGAGAGTGTGGACCCCACATGAAGGGTAGAAATATGGATTTTGTGGGGTAACTCTCAACCGTTTGGTTGCCAGGTTATCTCAGGGTAACCTGGTATATCCACAACTCTACCCTTGCATTCCTGTGTTGGAATTAGTTATATGAACTCCATATTTTTTTGTTATATTTTGTAGCCACGTTCAAATAAAAAAATTAACATAAAAAAATATTATAATCATAAGAGAAGTTAATATAGCACATAATCAATGTGACATTATATCACATTTATCAATCCGACCTCCAACTATTCAAATAGCTACTATTCACAAGAGGATACTCCATCCCAATCCAACCACGGTACCAAACATGCCCTCAGGGAAGACAATGACCAAGTTGGATATTTTATAAAAAAATTAACTTAATAACCTTCCTATATATATTCTTCATACGTATTAGCCCAATTTCATTTTTACCAAAATCTAGATATTTAATACCAAATAGGGGTTGGGAATTAGGGTTTCCCTACTCATCCACATGGAAACTTCAAGTCGCCGCCATCCATATCTGAGTTAAAGGACAACAATATAATATTTACACGTTTCCTCCATCTCTTTGCTATATGAAACACCCATTTATTATTTTCTTTTCTTAAAAAAATCACCATTTTTCCCATTCAAATAAATTAAACCCAATTAAAATAATAAAATAAAAAGCCTGGCGTAAAAGGGAAACTTGCAAAGAGTGTCCCTATGAATTTTAAGCATTACATATACATGTAATGCAATTATACATGTACCCCTACAGAGATTGATTTTGCTTGCAAATGCTAAAACTGATGGATAAATTGATCAAATATACGCTAACAAAAGTATATATGTTTTTAATCACCTAAACATTAGGGACCTCTTTTTTTAGTAATTTACAATGGTATCAACATAATATGAAAAAAGCTTAATAGTTAATAGCACCACATATCTAAATTCAAAATAAAAAAAAGGAAATAAAAAACAATGCAAAAAATCAAGGAAAAAAAAGAACAACCCCTTCACATCTCGTTGAAAATGGGAAATTTAAACATGGAAAAATAATAAATTTTCACCAAAATAAGTACTCAAAAAAAATCTGGGGGAAAAAGGGAAAATATGAAGGAAGAAAGTGCTCAGCTCGGTCTGTGTGTGATCTATATACTCTCACGTTCCCAAAGCTCCCACCTTTCTCCTCCCAATCCCATCAAACCCTACCTCCGATCGATCTCCAACTCGATCCAATCCACGAAACCCCTCCCCAATCGATAAAACCCCCACTTTTTTGCGGCAAAGATCAAATCTTTCGCGCATCCGCAACCACCAAAGTTCCCATCTTCCCCTCTTCGATCCTGGACTTATTCTTTGTAAAGCCGTGTTCTTGGACCTTTTCCCGATCAAATCCGATCGTTCCCGATCCCGAGATCCGGTTTTGAGCAGATGGGTAGTCGTAAAAATGGATTCTTGCACGTAAATCCGCAGCTCTGCCCTCATCTCGCGGATTACAGACGAAGACATGGATTGGATGGGTACCACTCTGTGCAGAATAGCCTTAGAACAGCTCCAAATGGGGTTGAGATGATCGGGAAGCCACGATCTTCTATAGCCACATGTATATTTTGCTCCAAGAACACCGGAAGGCTCTACTTCTGCTTGATTTGCTCCTCGATCTATTGTTTTGATCACGTGGCCGTGCACTCATCGGAGACTGGTCACGAGATATCCGTGGACATCGAAAGAGCAGAGCTTTTCTGCTCAGCTTGCTGCGATCAGATCTACGATCCCGACTTCGATAGCATGGTCTTCGAGAGGCAGATCATGGGGAATCACAGGGGCCTCGTGAGGAGGAAGGGGGAATTAGAGAACGGCAGCTTGTCAAAGGCGATGATATTGATCGCTGGTGCGAAGAACAAGTCAATGTTTCCATGGGGGTTGAGGGGTCTGAACAACCTGGGCAGCACTTGCTTCATGAATTCCGTGCTGCAGGTGCTGCTGCACACGCCGCCATTGAGGAATTACTTCTTGCAAGATGGGCATAACCGTGAGACGTGCAGCCGCCGGAGGACGAGGAAGAGGGGGGCGGCAGGGGAGCTCCCTTGCCTGGCCTGCGACACAGATAGCTTGTTCTCAGCGGTTTTCTCGGGTGACCGCAAACCGTACAGCCCTGCACGGTTCCTTTACAGGTGAAATTTAGGAACTTGGTAGTGATCTGTGTTTAATACGAGTTTTCATTTGACGTAGAGATTATGTTAGTTGAAACATGTATGTCTTAGCATTTAGATTGGCCAAGCATTTCGTAGCGGAGCGATTCAGGCCACTTATTTTGTGTTTTTGTGAGCATTTTAAATTGTCCTCTATCCAGAGATGTTTGTAGTGATTGAACGACTAGTTTTGAACTACAACTGCTATAACATCAAGCAACCAATCCATGGCAAAATCTTGCAGCCTCAAAATGCTCAGCTACGAAATGCTCGGTTGCAAACTACTGATATCCAAACACACAGCCGATACAAATGCTAAAACATTATGAATCTTTTGTTTTTTATATGTTCTTGATTTCCGTAAGAATTTGTATTTACGATTTGAGCAAATGAGATGTGTTCACTATTGTTTGTTGATAGAGTAAATGCTTTCCACAGGTTTAATATTATACTTGAAGATGGACACTTACCCTAGAAGAACTTACTCCAAGTAAGAGCTGAAATCGATGTTATCTTGGTCGGAGATGTGCATTAGATATAGATTCCCGGATTGCTTAAGGGAAACAACTCTTTATTCCAGATTACATATTACTATGTGATCTTAGTTTTGGTGCGAAGGTGGGTTAAGCTAAGCTTATAGTTCGGAGGATGTTTGAAGCTCCTATGCGGCAAGATGAAAAGCATTACGGGGATTATTTTATTCACGCAAATGCTTGCTTGTAAGCAAAAGTGAAATTCTCGTTGGTGAAGAAAGGGGCTCTTGATTTTCTGTGAAGAAAAAATTGCATAAATAGCTGAAGTTGACCAACATTAATGAAGGCGGATTGAGAAAAGCCTTGATTGATGTTTTGGAACTGTTGGAAGAAGGTGGTTGGACTTGGATATATATCCATAGTTGTCTAGCTCTGGATATCGAGCCAGGTGAGTTCCTGAAGGGTTGCCTTGCATGTATCCAGGGCAAGGGTTTGATCAGGCTAGGTGCCCGATTGCTTTGCCCATTGACTTGCCATCCAATGCCCTTATCGCATTTAAATTTTATTAACTATGTTAGTAATCTTGTATGTAATAATATATACCTAATATGTAATATATTCTCAGTGGAACTTATATGTGTGTTTGATGATATAGTTACATGCATGCATGTGTGATACCCATTTATTTATAACCAAAAACTAATATATTTTGCAACTTTTATTTTACATTTCATTATTTTATGTAATATGATAAATTATGTGTTTTACATATCATTTTTACTTACATCGTTATATTTATAAAAAAAATATGTTATTTTGTAAGTTTTAAGCTATCGATTTTTGTTGTCGTTTGAAACTTACTCTTGTGAAAGAAGAAACAAATTATTGTTTGTTATAATAAGATGTATACACTGATTTTTTAAAAGTTGACGAATGTTATTTTACATTTTGTTAAGATATATTATTTACAAGGAAACATAGATAACTTGTTTTTTTTATAATATTTGTTGCATCGCTTTGCCACCTCTCGCTTCATGCAGTTTGCAAGCTTGAAACCTTGCTATCACACATTGCTTTTAATAGCTTTGTGTATATCTTACACAAGATGCTGTTAAGTTGCAACTTGAACAATGATTTGAAATCTTTGTTTCAGCAGCTTGAGTTTGATCTTCCAGAACTTGCGCATGGCCTTCTTTTATGACCCTGAATCACTCAGATTCCTATTACTCATTGAGTAGAGGAGAGAGTCAAGAGGGGGAAAAGTATCTTGTCCGGTGCTTCATGAGGCTCTTTACAGTGGCCAAGGCTGCAACTGCAAATCTCATTTAGTACTATGATGCGGTTCTTTCGAAATGTCATGACTAGATCCTAAACATGGCAGGGAATCCACATGAAGTCGAAAACATGATTTTCTACCTTGATTGGAATATTTATTTTGAGAAGATTGGAATGTTTCACCAGGAATTTCTCTGTGAAATAGCAAAATCAGGTGGGGAAACCCGTGAATTTACTGGTATTTTACCGCAGCATTTGGGTAAGATTTCAATAGTCCCAGTAATGGGTGAGAGCACACTGTGCGATAAGCTCGATTCCTTTGATACTTGTATGATTAGGCTTTGGTAAAAAAAATTGCATTGCATGAACTACAGGAGTCTCTCAAAGAACAATTGTGTTTGCTCATTTTTGAAAGGTTACAATGTTTGTAGGTTTGATTTGATGAATAGGATTCTTGCTGCTCTGGACCTGCTCCTTCTCATTTTAATACTGAGGCCCGATTGCCCTCTGTTTGTCAGCACACATTTTATTCATCAAGTGGGTTGGGTTTGATATTATTTTGGATACACAAAAGTTATTCTAACTTCTTTCAAGAAAAATTGTTCTAACTTGGGTTTCTCTTATATGCCATGAGACTAGATTATGTGCACTTTCTCTCTCTCTTTAGTACCTCTTTATGTGAGCTTTGCTACTATTTTGGAGGGGAAATGTAGGTTGTTTTGCCCCAAAATGGAAGCAGAGTTGCCCGGTAAGAAAGGAAGACTGCGGGACTACGGAAAAAGGCCGTAGAAAGAACCTACCCCCTGGAACTGAGTTTAATCTATTTAGATAATCCTCATACCTGTTTTCTCGTCCATAAATAGCTTCACAGTTGAAATCCATATCTTTTCTTACTTTGAGAAATTGCGGACAATTGAGTATTGGGTTGGTTTGAGTTGGATTTTCCTGCATGATATCAAGACCCATTGGAAACTTGTGAGTCCTTTTTTCATGGCTGTATCCAAGTCCAAAGTATTGCGATCATCTGAACACTGTTACAAGCATCAAGAGAAGAATAGCATATCTTGGCTTTCAAATCCAATCGGGAGTTTGCCAAGGTTCCTTATATTTGGAATTTTGAATGTCGTCATTGAAACAGTGCAAAACTTGGTAGTTCAGGCATTTTTCTTACGTCAGATGAGGTATATCATTGATTTTGTCATCATTTTTGGGTGTAAAGATCCCTGATATTGGTTATGTTTGGGTTGGAGTTCTAAATATAAAGTTTGTCTCTTTGTTTTGTCTGTCTAATGTGAATTTTGAAGCTTTTATTGGCTTTATAGTTTGCTATATCTTAGGAGGCAAACAGCAAAAGATAATGGATTTGTAAACTTGGTAATTTTCATTGGCCTCAGCCTATGCCAACTCTTTTCCTGTTATGATTTGGTGATTAGGGCGCCACCAGTTTCCTGTTCTTCTGCAGATTTCTAACATTCCCCTTTCATCGAATAGACGACTTGGTAGAGGAGAAAAAGTTATTGCGAGCTTCAAATATTAACAGTACGAAGCTTCTTCCACTACAACCTAATTGGTTTCTTGTTTAAATTGGAATAACCTCAATGAAAAAATTTCTTATTCTTCGCCAATCCATTGAAATTGTTGTAGCTTCTTTTGTTCTTTTGCTAATCGATATCAAAACAGTTGTCCTCTCCTTTCTGTATCAGTAATTTTATATACTACTGCTTGACACAGTTTGGTTCTTTGCAGCTGGTGGCAGCATGCTGAAAATCTTGCGACGTACGAGCAACAAGATGCTCACGAATTCTTCATATCGATGCTCGATCGGATTCACGAGAAGGAGAAGAATGGGTCCCAACAAAAAGGTCATTGCGGTGTCATTGTATCTCTAAAGTTACATAAACTAGGGATTAGCCAAATCTAACGGGCAGTTGTGATGCAGGAGTCAGCGATTGCCTTTGCATTGCTCATAAGGTATTCTCCGGCACGCTGAGATCTGATGTGACCTGTACTGTTTGCGGGTACACTTCAACAACGTACGACCCTTGCATGGGCCTTTCCCTTGACATGGAAACATGTAATAGCACTGCGAATGTGTTAGAGAGAAAATCTAAAGCGAGTGGATGCGATGAGATGTCTACTCTCATGGGCTGTTTGGATCTCTTCACTCGACCCGAGAAGTTGGGCTCTGACCAGAAGCTTTATTGTCAGCACTGCAAGGTACGGCAAGACACGCTAAAACAGATGTCGATAAGAAGGCTCCCTATGGTTTTATGCTTCCATATAAAAAGATTCACCCATTCTTTCGTCAAGAGGACGTCAAGAAAGATCGATCACTACCTGCAGTTCCCTTTCTCCCTAGACATGACGCCGTACCTTTCCTCCTCCATCGTGAGAAACCGATTCGGCAACAGGATTTTCGCCTTCGAAGGAGATGATTCCGAGAGCACCACCGACTGCTTGTCAGAGTTTGAGGTGTTTGCTGTTGTTACGCACACCGGCAGGTTGGACTCGGGCCACTACATCACGTATCTGCGCCTGAGGAACCAATGGTACAAGTGCGACGATGCATGGATCACCCAAGTGAGCGAGAGTGTTGTGAGAGCCTCGCAGGGTTACATGGTGTACTACTTGCAGAAGATGCTTTACTACAGGGCCAACGAGGATTTGGGTTGCTTGCCAATGTCTCCGAGGGATATGAACCGTGCTGCGAGGGAATCGTTTCTTTCAACTTCTGGTTGTTGTTGACGAGGGTTGATGCCACATGATGATGTTAACTGACAAAGTAGTGTCGTGCTGATGCTAACCAGGAAGAACATACATGACATGGGTGGTTATAGATGCAAAAGAAAACTGACAAAGGATGAGCTTGTCGTGTTTGTTCGTGATGGCTGCCATTGATTGTCATACGGTGCTCCGAGGACGGCCAAAGTTCAACAAACACGAAAGACAAAACCACGGAGATGTGCGCCTGTGCATTCAGGAGTGTGCATAGTAGAACGGGGAAATCAAGATGCAACAAAGGAATGTGATTGCGCTGGAAGATTTGCTCTGGCTACGCGTTTAAATCTTTTACCATTTTGCTTCATTCTTTCTACAACCGGAATAACCCGAGCTCTATGTTCGGATAGAGCGGGACATGGAGCTGAAGTTTGATAGAATCCAAGCTCGCTTGCCTGCAATGTGTTTTTACTTTGCTGGAGGTTCAAGTTGCATCGTGATGTTGCGCTAACAGGCAGTGTGAGTGTGAGTTTACTGACAATAACAGATGTATTCTTTTCTTGGAAACCTTGGTTCTTTGATAGTGCGTTTGATGTTCTTGCGCACGAACATGATCCAGTTCCTTTGTTCAGACAGATCTTGTGCGATGATTCTCGAATTCCCGTTCTATTGTTGGTGTAATGTTTCCTGTCATTGTTTGATGGGTTGATCTCGTTCAATCGTTGGTATCTATATTCGAGCGAAGACTGGCCTTTCCCTTGAGGCAGTTAGGATTAGCCTATGTCTTGATCTAGTGAGGTGGTTAGGATTTTAAAAAAAGACACGAAGGATTGGCCGATGTTTCCGTCTATCTCATCCATATGTTATGACTTTAGCGTACGTCGAATACGTAGGATTGGTTGTCTTCTTATGCATGTATACTACCTCAAATATTAACATGAATGCCATATTTCATAGCTTAACTATGGATATAAATATGAATGTCTTGAAAAATAAATGGATGCGGACATCGATACATGATTTTTTTTGTTGTAATACAGAAATAATTATATTGATTTCTAGGATGCTTCTTATATTATTGTAGATGATAATAAATAAATAAAATGATAGTGTTACAGAACAGAACTCTATCAAGAAGTCTCACTCTCAAGTTTATCATTCAGTGCAACCATCTACTCTGATTTCCTCGTCAACTTCATGCCTTTGATAGTTGTAATATATATAGATGTCAAACAAGTTTTGAATATATAAGATTCGTGGATAATCATCTTGTAACTCTATCGTGGGTGTTCTTTAGGAAATCATTGTTCAACCTCTTTCCGATTGATAGTTCAGACTCATCAATACCTCTTGAATTACCTTAGCATGTTGTTTGAGACAACTTCTTTCGCATCGATTTGAATTCATCGATTTTTTTGGAAATCAGTACCTTGAAAAATGATCGTCTACCACAATCTTCCTTTGATTAGCCTTCTGTTCCTCTTCCTTATTGGTAAACTCTTCATTAGTAATGTAACATTCGGGCTTAGGTTCTTGGATCATTATCGATGAAAGTTGATCCTGACAACTTGTTAGGCTCGGGTCCAAGTGGACTCGTTGTTGCGAGTTTCTAATGTGGGACTAGGTTCAGGTAGGGTGTTACAACCTTCCACACTTTCATTTGCAATGTTCTCGTTGCGATATTGTCCATCACTTATTCACATTGATAGTGGTGGCTACATGCTTCAGGCTTAGGTCACCTTGTGTAGCTTTTTCCGCTATTAGAGAGAACTCCTTCTGATTCCATTTGTAACGTCTCGGGCTTAGGTCCTCTGGCCGTTATTAGGAAAACTTAACCTAAAAACTTGTTGTGCCCAATCGGTCCTGAACCCAACAAGCTGTGAGGATCAGTTTTCCCAAATACGAGGACCTAAGCCTACAAGTAATTAGTGCCTACTCGACTCTCAATCAATACTAGTAGGAACTAATAATATACAATATAACATAATAGAATTAAACAGAAGCAACTAACTATACACAATATCAAACAATCACCACAACATTTACAAGGAAATCAAAAGTAATCTTATTAAAACACGAATGGAACAACCTTGATCGATTATAGATAGCTTTCAATGCAATTCGCACTCTTCCTCATGTACACTACTTTTCCTATAAGCTAGGTCGCGAGTAAACGATATCACATACCTAGCTAGTCCAGCAAAGCAATGCATGATATGTTAGGTCAAGGACGAAGGCAAAACTTTTTACTTGGGGGGCCAAATTATTGAGGCTACACACATACATGTACATATACACATATACATATAGATACACTACACACACATATATAAAGTTTATCTTTGTTATTATTTATCATTTTAATCATTAATATTTATTTACAATGATTTTTCACAAAGATACCCCTATAAATCGATGATTTCACATAAATATTGAAACAAACATCGTATGGACAAAAAGGTCCTTATAAAATTCGTCAAATCACAAAAACTTTCATTTACGATATTATGTAATACCATTGAATATAATATTTTTTAAAAAAATAATATTATATCAGTCATGGATGCAACGAGATATAAATATATGTACATATTCCTTATTATATAAGCTATATATATTTTGAAAGGTGTATATGTATATATATTAAAATGAATACATATATAAATATCACTTTAATATCCACATACATTTTGTCTATATTTTTATATTTTTTTAATATATAGTTGTATATTTACCTTTAATTACATATAACAAAATTTTTAACTTCTTCTATATATTTGATATATTTTTTATGATATATATATTGTATTCATATCATAATAAGTCATTCTATTCATATATAGAAGCTAATTTACAAAGTATTTGTGATTTTATTCATATTCAATCCATATTCATTTTATATCTATACTCAATTTTCATGATACAATAACACATTATTTATATTCGCTGATATATATTTTGACATCCATACTCATGTATTAAAGCAAATTTGGATATGTTAACACCTATATGCTTGTCCATAACTAATCATTTATATCCTTGTTTTGGTATCTTTTGTATAGTGTAATTACTCTTTACATTCTAGATTTTGATGGCTATTTTAATAGTCCGACATTTTTAGTGTGTTTATTTATGTTCAAAATGAAAGTTCATAAAAAGATATAGAGGTGGACATGCGTACAACACATAAATGCTAATAGTTAATTATACATCTTTAATAAAGGGAATGATTCACTACAATGAAATGCATATATATGAATTTTTTTAATCTATCGATATTTCATCTGTTGTTAAATATATAATGACTAGTATTATTTGTTACAAAATGATTTTTATGTTAAAATTTGAGACGAATATCATATCTATTGCTAAATCATTAAGAAGGTCAATATAACAATGCTTATTCCTCTCTATTTTTCAGAATCTTAAATAATCGTCGCTATTAAAATCGTGACGGTTAAGCGGCTATATGGAATATAACAACGGATGTTAATTCTTTCCTAATTCCAAATATAAAAAATCTCAATAAATATTATTCATCTTTATATATTAAACATCATACAATACAATGACAAATTAAAAAATCTCTACAAACTTATTTTGTTCTTGTAGCTATGTATAACATGTAGTTCAAGTAAAACATAGAATGTTAATAATTAAATTATCGTATTCAAATCATATTATTGATTTTTTATTGATAAATGAGGCTGGAGGGATTATATACAACTTGTAAATGAGAGATTGGGGGCCGTTATATGCAACATTTTAACATTTATATTTAACTATTGTATTTAGATTATGTTCTATATCATTATATATTATATATAATAAGTATTTATTGAGAGACAGGGGGACCAAGCCCCCTCCCACCCCTCTTGTCTCGATCATTGTGCTAGGTACCACATATACCTTTTCTTGAGGCCTATTTCTCAAGCGAACCAAAAAGTAACGCGTAATAAATACTTAAGATCCTTAATCAAAGACTCTGCTAGAAGACTAGAGCATGATCATATTCTACGACAAATTAAAAGAGTAAGTGCTGATGAGATTGACATGGAACATAGAGAACTTGAGAGATTGTCGAGTGTTATTAATTTAGACAGACTAAATTTATTAATTTCGGGTTGGATTTGAGCTTGAGTCGAACTTTGATAGACTTTCTAGTCTTGATCCGACCCACGGCCCCCAATGTTAAATGATCTTGGATTAGTGCTCATATCTACTTAGATGGAGTCATGTCCATGCTTGGTACGAGGAAATCCATTCCAAATTGGAATCGAAATTCCTTGATAGATTCATTTTTCATGTTTTATTGGCTTGGGGAGATGGAATTGTTGTCCCTTGGAATCCATTTTGTAACTCCTTTGAACTCAATATGTTATAGGTTTGGCCAAATTATCCATTCACATCACATCTTAAATAAACATTTTTAAAAATAAATATATCATGTAAAATCTATATAAATTAAATTCATACCATACTTTTAAGTAATCCAAATGTATATGCAGAGTTTGCCATTTAATATGATTTTATGATTTTGAAAAAATAGCGATTTTTAACCACGATAATACATTTCATTTATATACTATAAGAAAAGAGAGTTTTTTTAGAAAAATAGATCTATGAAACATGTCTTTTGATTCAGCTTTGCTTAGAAACAAACAAAGGATCCATTTTCCATTGTCACCTTTATTTCTTTCCAACTTTTTTCCATCCTATCGCGATCTAAAGCTATTTCTGTTTTCTTTAATAAAATTGTCCAAGAGTGACGATGTGGTCTGTTTCCTCCCCAAGATCGCATTTTTTACTAGTTGGGTTCGCGCGAATTTCTCTTATCTTTGTCTTAAATGGAAGAACAAGTGGATTTGGGCGGTGGGTACCTCTCCTTTTTGGTGGAAATCGGTTGGTTTGATTTGGATCACATTCTGATCAATTTGCTGGTGCTCAGAACCGGAGGTATGTGTTGAAAAGTTGAGATTTTTACAGTTACCATTTGTTTATCACATTTATATAGAGCTGTTCTTTCATGCATGCTGACAATAAAGAGGGATTCCTCTTTCCACTACGGAATCCCATCGAGTGGTGGCACAACTTGAGAGATTCATGATGCCCTAATTGGGTTTCCAGAATTCCTCTTTTAAACTCTGGTTGATATATTGTGTGTTGCATGCTCTTTAATTGGATTGTATGTTTGTCCGTGTGAATGCAAAGGGTGTGTGTTTTGGTGTGCATGTTGTAGTTTGATGGTCAATACGATTTTTTCAAATCTGACATAGTTTACATAAGAGATGTGATCAAGTTATGCATAAGTTAATCGAGATGGGACAACATATCTCTAAGATCCAGTTAGTACTTGGTCTCTTGTTTAGTCCCGTATAGCTTAGGATTGGGACTTGTGTGCATTTGTGCAGTTAGCAATACTTGAGAAGAATAATGAAAATATCAGACCATTAGCCCGCTTATCTTGCGGAGTAGAATAATTTATACCATGGTTATTGTCATAGGTGTAAATCTCAACTTTGATTTCTGAGATTAACTTGTACGGCGTTAGCTCCTCGCAAGTTAGCCAGCCTTCCCCTTTGCATGTAGATGTACATCAGCACGCCGAATGACCATGCCGTTAGAATACTCGTACACAAGCACTGAAGCACACGCACACAAGCGCAATGACACTGAACCCTCTTTGTATCATGGCCTCAAATTTCAGCGAAATTCGGTCGAATTCTGTCGAATATCGATATCCAGTCGAAATCGAAATTCGACCGAAATGACCGAAATATGGGGGTGCTAGTACAAAAAATGACCGAAATGACCAAAATTTCGGTCGAAATTCCACCGAAATTCCATCAAAATTCTGTTTTGGTCGATACCGAAATGGTGATCGAAACCGACATTTAAGGCCTTGCTTTGTATTAGCAAGAGACTCACTCTGAGTGTGTTATTTACAAATGAGCTCTACCCCTCCTTATATACACAAGTCGGAGGTATACGAAGGGACACCATTATTACATGTACAATGAATGCAATAACTCTTTGTCTTCTGGGAAGATCTTTCGTTTTCCGAGATGACTCCACACACCTTGGCTCTTCATCTTCTGTGCAATCCCTTCGTCTTCTGCAACCGACGCCACGTCGCCCGCTCCGTCAGCATGTCATATCGTCTGCTTCATCATCACCCCATGTCATCACGTCACATCATCATTCATCAGTGGGCCCCATGCTCCTACGTAGGATGTTGCAGCTCAAACTCTATCAAGTGCCACCGAATACTTGTGTTGTGCCAAGGGAAACCCGCGGTCTCCGACCTACGTGCGGTAAACCCCATCCTTAGTTGTCCGTAGGCTAAGGTGAAATCCTTCAGAACTTTGTAGTGTGGCTGCTGAACTACACGGACGTGCAATACCGATATTGCACGCTATTCCCGTACCTCGGGAGTTGGGGGTGTTACAGTTATCTCAAGGTGTTTATGGTGCTTTGTCGCTGCGATATTCTGCATTCTTATTTCAACTATAAGATTGAAAGTAGTTCGACTATCTAGTTTTGACTGTGTTGTATTAGGTAAATTAAGTCAGAGAAAACAATGACCTTGACTATGAGCCCATTTAAACTAGGAGGCGTAATCACAGTACCCTGATATCCTGGATCATGAAGATTTAACTTATCGGAAAGCTTGTTCGCAATTTTTGAAGGAAATTGTAATTCTTGGGGCTTGAACGCCAATCCTTTAGGTGGAAGGAAGGCACACTGTTCAACCACCAATTGTGTGAAGTGAGTTTTAATTGTTACCTTGTGATGACAACACTTGCACGACTATCCACCTTTAAGAACTATAACATGAGTATGAAAATCCAATTTATCTTTAAATTGTATCCTGATGCGGAAATCTGTATTTCTTCTAAAAGAATGATCATTTCTATTTTCATTTGTTTACTCTGATGTTTTGACCCTTGTCCGAACAACTCAATTAATGGGTGTAAATGTTTCATTATTTTTTTGATAATTAGTCAATGTATGTCTTTGTTTACCTGCTGAAAAGCAATTCTGAGTTCCATGTGGTTGTGAAGAACTTTTTAAAACGACCAATTTGCTACTCATGCTAAGATGGTGTGCTCAGACAGTGCAAAAGAATATGTTGTCAAGACCTTACAAGAGTTCCTGCAGAATAAGAACATTAATTATGAGACCTGAAGCAGTTATAAACCCCAAACAAATGGGTAGTATAAAGTAAGAACAACCATCTGCTGGACACTGCCAGAATCAACCCACATCTAAGGCCATATTTTTTTCAAAAGATCAAGATCATATTTTTATTTTTATTGGCCCCAATAGAGTTCTTACGAGTGCCTACCTTAACAATAGCATGCTCTTATGGGTTCATCAAGGTCAGACAACATACCCCTTGCAACGTCCATATAGTTTGATGCCTAGAGTATGTGGGTGCACTTGCTTTATTCTCAACTTTACAATGGACATGGGAAGTCAGATCCACCCTACTTCAAAAAAGTGTTTCTTGGATAGTCACTGAAAAAAGTGTAAGTCCCTTAATCAAGATACTGGTTGTCAGTGCATTATGAGGGATGTGACCTTTGAAGATCAATCGTACTATTCCACCAGTTCCCTTCAGGGGGAGCTTGTGGGTGAAGGTCATAAGTGTGAAGATTTCAACTTTTAAAAGGGGAATCCGACACAATGGATGGAAGTGAAAAAGAAGAAACATATATGCAAATAGGGGAAGCTTTTGATGATAAGAATGCATATGCAAAGGAGGATTTACATTTGAAAAACTATTTCGTGCAAATCGAAGACTGATACCAAAGCCCACTTCAGACTCCTTGCCTCCAAATCAGTCAAAGTATTTTTTCGCCAGCCAATCGAAACAAGCTATTTAATAAAAGAAGCTATTGATTTTCAGCCTGACGCTTCTTCTTTTTTTGACCACTCGGCTCCCTGCCCACCCCCCTAGAAGATCGACTACCTTACTAGAAGCAATTCCTCTATCTGACATTGAGGGGAGGAGCATCCTCATCAGTTGTAGAAAGATGATCTCTTAAGTCAGAGAAGTTCTCTTGAATCTTGATTTTTTCTAGATCTCGACTAAAATCGAGTTTGTGTCAATCACTTTCTGCCTTGAATAATATGTAACAAACACTTAAGATCCTTAATCAAAGACTCTGCTAGAAGACCAGAGCACGATCATATTCTATGACAAACTAAAAGAGTAAGCGCTGATGAGATTGACATTGAATAGAGAACTTGGGAGATTGTAGAGTGCTATTAACTTAGACAGACTAAATTTATTAATTTCGGGTTGGATTTGAGCTTGAGATGAACTTTGATAGACTTTCTGGTCTTGGTCCGACCCAAGGCCCCCAATGTTAAATGATCTTGGATTAATGCTCTTATCTACTTAGATGGAGTCATATCCATGCTTGGTACGAGGAATCCATTCCAAAATGGAATCGAAATTCCTCAATCGATTCATTTCTCATGTTTTATTGGCCTGGGGAGATGGAATTATTCGTCCCTTGGAATCCATTTTGTAACTCCTTTGAACTCAATATGTTATAGGTTTGGCCAAATTATCCATTCACATCACACCTTAAATAAATATTTTTTAAAAATAAATATATTGTATTACAAAAGCCACTTCATTAAAATTTGTAATTGTCATTGACATGTAAAATCTATATAAATTAAATTCATACCATACTTTTATGTAATCCAAATGTATATGCAGAGTGTGCCATTTAATATGATTTTATGATTTTGAAAAAATAGTGATTTTTAACCACGATAATATATTTCATTTATATACTATAAGAAAAGAGAGCTTTTTTTTAGAAAAATAGATCTCAATGATAAGTTTTGGGGTTTATTATATAATAATAATAATAATAATAATAATAATAATAATATGAAACAGGTCTTTTGATTCAGCTTTGCTTAGAAACAAACAAAGGATCCGTTTTCCCATTGTCACCTTTGTTTCTTTCCAACTTTTTTCCATCCTATCGCGATCTAAAGCTACTTCTGATTTCTTTAATAAAATTGTCCAAGAGTGACGATCTGGTCTGTTTCCTCCTCAAGATCGGATTTTTTGCTAGTTGGGTTCGCGTGGATTTCTCTTATCTTTGTCTTAAATGGAAGAACAAGTGGATTTGGGCGGTGGGTACCTCTCCTTTTTGTGGAAATCGGTTGGTTTGATTTGGATCAGATTTTGATCAATTTGCTGGTGCTCAGAACCGGAGGTATGTGTTGAAAAGTTGAGATTTTTACTGTTGCCATTTGTCTATCACATTTATATAGAGTTGTTCTTTCATGCATGCTAACAATAAAGAGGGATTCCTCTTTCCACTACGGAATCCTATCGAGTGGTGCCATAGCTTGAGAGATTCATGGTGCCCTAATTGGGTTTCAGAATTCCTCTTTTAACTCTGGTTGAAATATTGTGTTTTGCATGCTCTTTGATTGGATTGTATGTTTGTCCGTGTGAATGCAAAGGGTGTGAGTATTTTGGTGTGCATGTTGTAGTTTGATGGTCAATACGAAATTTTCAAATCTGGTATAGTTTGTATAAGAGATGTGATCAAGTTATGTATTAAGTTAATTGAGATGGGACATCACATCTCCAAGATCCGGTTAGTACTTGGTCTCTTGTTTAGTCCCGTATAGCTTAGGATTGGGACTTGTGTGCATTTGTGCAGTTAGCAATACTTGAGAAGAATAACGAAAAAATATCAGACCATTAGCCCGCTTTTCTTGTGGAGTAGGATAATTATATATTGTGGTTATCTCTCGGTGTTTATAGTGCCTTGTCGCTGCGATATTCTGCGTTCTTATTTCAACTATAAGATTGAAAGTAGTTCGACTATCTAGTTTTGACTGTGTTGTATTAGGTATTTAAGTCAGAAAACAATGACCTTGCCTATGAGCCCATTTAAACTAGGATACCTAATCACAGTACCCTGATATCATGGATCATGAAGATTTACTAATCGGAAAGCTTGTCCGCATTTTTTGAAGGAAATTGTAATTCATGGGGCTTGAACGCCAATCCTTTAGGTGGAAGGAAGGCACACTGTTCAACGACCAGTTGTGTGAAGTGAGTTTTAAATTGTTACCCTGTGATGATAACACTTGCACGACTATCCAACTTTAAGAACAATACCATGAGTATGAAAATCCAATTTATCTTTAAATTGTATCCTGATGTGGAAATCTGTATTTCTTCTAAAAGGATAATCAGTTCTATTTTCATTTGTTTACTCTGATGTTTTGACCCTTGTCCGAACAACTCAATTAATGGGTGAAAATGTTTCATTATTTTTTTGATAATTAGTCAATGTATATCTTTGTTTACCTGCTGAAAAGCAATTCAGAGATCCATGTGGTTGTGAAGAACTTTTTAAAAAGACCAATTTGCTACTCATGCTAAGGTGTTGTGCTCAGACAATGCAAAAGAATATGTTGTCAAGACCTTACAAGAGTTCCTGCAGAATAAAAACATCAATTATGAGACTTGAAGCAGTTATAAACTCAAACAAATGGGTAGTATAGAGTAAGAACAACCATCTGCTGGACACTGCCAGAATCCTCCCACATCAAGGCCATATTTTCCTCAAAAGATCTAGATCATATTTCTAAATGTTATTGGCCCCAGCAGAGTTCTTGGGAGTGCCTACCTTAACAATAGCATGCTTTTATGGGTTCATCAAGGTCAGACAACATACCCCTTGCAACATCCTCATAGTTTGATTGATGGCTAGAGTATGTGGGTGCACTTGCTTTATTCTCAACTTTACAATGGACATGGGTGTTAGAGTTATTAGATTTACATTTGTGTTTATAACCCTTCGGGTTCCGTAACCTCCCGTGACCTTTCGGGTTCTGTAACCCTCTGTGACCCTTCGAGTTCCGTAACCCCCTGTGACCTCTCGGGTTTCGTAACCCTTGTCCTCTCTAGGGTTTTCTCTCTATATAAGAGACCCTAGCTCTATGGAATAAACATATCATTAGTTCCTCTTCTCAACATGGTATCAGAGCAACGATCCTAGACCGAAGTCTAGTACCCTAAATCCGCCGCCACCACCAGCCCTCTCTCCGTCGACAAGGAGAGAGGGCTGGACCTCTTGCATCTCTTGTGGATTCCATGGTCTCGTGCAAGTCAATCCGATCTCCCAGCAGCACCAGTTGCCACCTCCAGCGCCACCTAAAGCGTCACCCGGGGCTCCAACAACTTCTGCCTCTCCTCCAGCATCGTCGGCACTGCCTGGAGCCCCCCCTCCAACAGCCCATGCTTCATCACAACTTGTTTCTCCTAACTTTGTTATTTCTCCCAACTTCATGTCCCATACTCTTTATTCTATCAAATATGGGAGAAAGGGGAGTCCGAGATGATTCTTCAAGACGTCTATTGCCCTACCATGACTGACAATTCTCCGCTCCAGACTACTACTCAGATCATCCATCTTCACCGAGCATTGACTTCTTCGTCAGGGCGTATAGTTCTTCTTTTACGACCCGACTACTACTCAACGCTGGACTTTTTCTACAGAGATTATTCTCCAGGTACGACAGAGATATGTTCCGGTGACCTGCAGGCACGACAGAGATACGTTCCGGTGACCTAATATCGCAGCGACTCTACATGCATGACAGAGAAACGTTTCGGTGACCTGAAAGCCGCAGACCCGTCCTCGAGCGAGGTCTTCTACCAGCAGCGGACATATGTTCTTATGATGCTTCGTGTGAAGATGTGGTGTATACTTTTTCTTTTTATTACAAGCTACAGCGTTCTCAGCTCCAGCTTGAGGGGGAGTGTTAGAGTCATTAAATTTACATTTGTGTTTATAACCCTTCGGGTTCCGTAACCTCCCGTGACCTTTCGGGTTCTGTAACCCTCTGTGACCCTTCGAGTTCAGTAACCCCCTGTGACCTCTCAGGTTCCGTAACCCTTGTCCTCTCTAGGGTTTTCTCTCTATATAAGAGACCCTAACTCTATGGAATAAACATATCATTAGTTCCTATTCTCAACAATGGGAAGTCAGATCCACCCTACTTCAAAAAAGTGTTTCTTTCATAGTTACTAAAAAAAAGTGTAAGTCTCTTAATCAAGATACTGGTTGTCAGTGCATTACGAGGGATGTGACCTTTGAAGATCAATCGTACTATTCCATCAGTTCCCTTCAGGGGGAACTTGTGGATGAAGATTATAAGTGTGAAGATTTCAACTTTTAAAAGGGGAATCCGACACAATGGATGGAAGTGAAAAAAAAGAAACATATATGCAAATAGGGGAAGATTTTGATGATAAGAATGCATATGCAAAGGAGGATTTACATTTGAAAACTATTTCGTGCAAATCGAAGACTGATACCAAACCCCACTTTAGACTCCTTGCCTTATCTAAATCAAAGACACCAAGAGCAAGCAATAAGTTTGTGTGATGCAGCGTGGAACGACATTATAGGGCCGAATATTTTTTTAATTTTAATTGTCAATTTTATTTACGTTTATTTAAAGTTGTTGGGTCTATAATTAAATAAATGAGATCGCTTGTGATCTCCAACAATTAGTTATAGATTTGATTTTTAAAATTTGGTCGGTTAATTAGTTAGAGTCTAATTAGGATAATTAGTTGTCAATTTAAATTAGTTTACTATTTTTGTAATCTCATCCCTCCTATATAAAGGGATGAGGGTCCATTGTTTTAGACAGTTCAGTATGTTATAAAATTAAGAATTATTCTCTATCCCTCTCTCTCTTCTCCCCTACACGGTCTTCGCGCTTCTTCTCCCTCAACCCCTCGTTCCCGACGAGTTTCTTCTTCTCAACCCCTCTATCTTCTACCACCGAAAATCCACCTCCAAATTATTTTTTCGTCACGCAAAATTCGATTTGCATCATTGTGTGAAATAAATATTCTAATGTTGAGGATGATAGGGACATTTAGATGAATACACAAGACAACACAAAGGATGTTTCCATTACGATAACAAAGTATACAGAGTTGCATCTTAAAATACCGAATAAAACTCTATGTTGCTTACTCTCTCCTAGGCCCACTTTATAAGTATTTTCTTGCTCCAGTCTTTGTTTCTTTAATCCTAGGAATGCGGGATGAGCCTAAGTGGATGAAGGTTATAGGATGGAATGTGTGTCCTTTCGAAAATCAGACCTAAGACATTGTGAACATTCTTAGAAACCATATTGTGGGAAATAAATGAACGTGTAAAGAGTTCTAGATATCGAGATATATTAATAATATATCAGGTATCAATAGGTTGGGTATATCGATGTCCAATGTATACCACTTTCCCAAATATCGACTGATATTTGTGAGATATTAGCATATCGATATGTATCCATTGATTTTAGGAATTTTCAGTATAACTTTCCATGATATTGATCGATACCATCGCTATAGGGCGTATGTTGTTCGATATCACCATTTTTTTGTACATTTGATGGAAATACTGATGAAGGAATCGAGGTGAAGATTGGAGACGATAATATTCAGAAGAAAGATTGTTTTAGATGCTTGGGATCTATTTTGCAACATGACGGGGAAAAAAATGGAGATGTTATTCATACAATAAATGTCGGTTGACTAAGTGGAGAGGATCCTCAACTGTTCTATATGATAAGAAAATTCATTTGAAAATCAAAGGAAAGTATTATAAAGTAGCCATGTGATCTGCTATGTTCTATGGATCTGAATGTTGCCATGTGAATCATAGACATGTGCAAAGAATGCTGTATCAGAAATGAAAATGCTAAGTTGTGGTCATGCACGAAAATATCGGATTCAGAATGATGCGATCATAAGTAAAGTTGGTGTAGCTCCGATAAAGGATAAGGTGAGAGAAAACTACTTAAGATGGTTTGGCCATTTGCAATGAAGGTTGGCTGATGCATCAATTAAAAAGTGCGAGATTTGGGATATTGAGCCGGCTACGAGAGGGCGAGGATTTCCTAATAAGTGTTGGAATGGGAATATTAGAATGAATATTAGTTATTTGGATCTAAGCTCGAGAATGACACAAGATAAATCTGAATGGAGGCAAAGAATCAATGTAGCCGACTCTACTTAATGTGGGAAAATGCTTTCTTCTTCTTGTTGTTGTGTAGTGGTTGGCTTGTTTGAGATTTTTCTTGTGTAGCTACTTGCATAATTAAAATACAAGACCTCGGTTTTGAATGGGCTCGTTGCCTTCCTTTTTTGGTAATAGAGATGAAACAACTCTAAAGCTGATTAAAGGAAAGTTTGCATATATATATATTGTATATGTAACTATATTAATATTTAATACTTGATACATAGTAAGTATTATTAATCTAATGATACATGATTACATATCCACAACATACTCCAATTGGTCTTTATTTTCTTTAGTTCGGTTAAAAAGTTTTATTTAACACATTTTCTTTCATTCATATGTTATTATACTCATTTACTTGTTCGTTTGATTTCTGATATAGCTCAACATTTTGTTTATAACTTTATACATTGTGAAAGAATGATAAGAAAAGATGATTCGTTGTTTATTCAAGAGGTCTAGGGGTCCTTATATAGGACTAAACCCTAGAGGGCTCAAAGGAGAATATTCTATAGAATATTCTTTAGAATATAGAATATTCTCTATAGAATATTCTCTTAACAAATAGCCACATAGAATATTCTCTTAACATAAAAGCCCATGTGGGATTACAATAGAATATAAAGAAGGAAATCTTCTGCAATCTCTAACACTCCCCCTCAAGTTGGAGCATATCCATCGATCATGCCCAACTTGGAAGATATCCAGGAAAGGCGCTTCTTTGATAAGGCCTTTGTGAATATGTCTGCAAGCTGAAGATCTGTTGAGATATGTGGTGTAGAAATCTTGCCTTCTCGTACAGCATCACGAACAAAATGACAGTCGATCTCAATGTGTTTGGTCCTCTCATGGAACACAGGATTTGTAGCAATATAAGTGGCAGATTTGTTATCGCAGTATAGAGGAACAGGAGTAGTGATAGCAATATTGAGTTCTTGCAAAAGAGACAGTAACCAGGTAATTTCGCATGTGGCTTGGGCCATTGTCCTATATTCTGCCTCTGCACTGGATCGGGAAACCACCGTCTGCTTCTTGCTCCTCCAACTAACAAGGTTACCTCCTACCATCATCGCATAGCCCGTCGTAGAACGACGATCCTCAGGTGAGCTTGCATAATCAGCATCAGCATAAGCAGCAACCTTAGTGTATCCATTTGCCCCATAGAATAGACCACGTCCAGGGGATTCCTTCAGGTAGCGAAGGATCTGAAGAACATCTTGCCAGTGGCTGTAGCATGGTTTCTCCATGTGTTGGCTAGCTTTGTTCACAGCATATGATATGTCTGGCCTAGTAACAGTAAGGTACAGAAGTTTGCCAACCAGGCTTCTGTATCTTGTAGTATCTTCAAAGGCAAGATCATCTGGTGTAGAATGTTTCTTTGGTTCTGCAGGTATGCCAGATGGCTTGCACCCAAGTAATCCTGCTTCAGTTAGTATATCTAAGCAGTACTTTCTTTGTGACATATGAAGCCCCTTCTTGGTGCGTAAGACTTCTATACCTAGAAAATAGCGAAGTTGCCCCAGATCCTTGGTGACAAAAACCTTTTGCAGAAAAGTCTTCACTTCTAGCACTCCTTTATCGTCATCACCTGTAACAACCATGTCATCCACATATACAGCTAGTATTACAGTACCTGTTGATCGTTTTCTGACAAAGACTGAATGGTCAGATGTAGTTCTCTGAAAGCCCAGAGTGCTAATCTCTGAACTAAGTCTCTCAAACCATGCCCTCGGACTTTGCTTTAGACCATAAATTGCTTTGCGAAGTCAGCAAACATACTCCCCCTCGACTCCGTAACCTGGGGGTTGCATCATGTAAACCTCTTCCTCAAGATCACCATATAGAAATGCGTTCTTGACATCCAGTTGAAAAACAGGCTAGCCTTTGTTCACGGCTACAGAGAGGATAGTGCGAATAGACCCCATCCTAGCAACAGGTGAAAAAGTCTCGAAATAATCAACTCCATATGTCTGTGTAAAGCCTTTTGCCACAAGTCTTGCTTTCAGTCTGTCAATAGAACCATCTGGAGAATGTTTCGTAGTAAAGACCCATCTGCAGGCAACAGGCCTAACACCTTCGGGACACGGAACTAGATCCCATGTTCCTCTGGAATTGAGAGCATCCATTTCTTCATTCATAGCTTGTCGCCACCCGTGGTCCTATAATGCAATGTGATAGTCTCTTGGGACCGAGATTGTCATAAGAGCATCTGCATATCTTTTATCAGAACATGATAGGCTATCAGTGGACGTGAAATTAGACATAGGATGGATAGTGCATTGCCTCTTTGTTCTGCGTAGGGCAATGGGAAGCTCCTGAGGATCATCCGGAGAAGTATTGGTGGGGCCACTTGAAGATGGCATATTTTCCTGCAACAAAGGAACTGGTAGAGGAACAGGAACAAGAGGGGACACATGTTTTCTTTTATAGACAATTGGTGGAGGAGGAAGTTCTAATGGTATGTCAAATACATATTGATTGAAGAAGCGAGTTTGTTCGAAAAAGGTGACATCAGCTGATATATAATAGCGTTTACCACAAGGATCATAGCATCTATACCCTTTCTTTGTTTGGGAATAACCCAGAAAAACACATTTAATTGCACGTGACGATAATTTGTCTGCAGTATGAAAGTTGTGAACAAAGGCGGTGCATCCAAAAATCCGCAGAGGTGGAGGAAATGGTGAGTCATTTGGATACAATAAGGCAAAGGGTGTGGAGCCATTTAGGGAGACAGAGGGAACTCTGTTGATTAGATGGACAGCAGTAAGAATAGCATCTCCCCAATAGGTTTTGGGGACCTTCATTTGGGTAAGAAGAGAGCGGGCAATGTCGAGGAGATGTCGAAGTTTTCTTTCGGCTACCCCATTCTGTTGGGAGGTATATGGGCAGGAGGTTTGATGGATAGCACCCTGGGAAGCAAAGAAGGATGTCAAATCATTTTGTGTAAATTCCAATGCATTATCAGAACGAAATATTTTAACAGTAGTGGAGAAGATGTTTTTGACATAGTAAAAGAAATTCTTGACAATATTGTTAATTTCTGAGCATTCCTTTAACAGAAAAACCCAAGATGATCGACTGTAGTCATCCACAAAGACAGCAAAATATTTATGACCACTTAGACTTCGGACCGGACAGGGTCCCCAGATATCACAGTGAACAAGTGCCAAAGGAGTACGACGACGAGGCTCAGTTCGTGCAGGAAAGGAGGTTCGATGATGTTTCCCGAACTGACATGCTTCACACTCAAAGGGTTTCAGCATAGAAAGTTCAGGGAACATCATGGAGAGAGCTTTAGCAAAAGGGTGACCAAGACAAAGGTGCCATAGAAAAGGATCTTCAGAGATGGAGACTGCACCAACAAAGTTGGAATCAGAAGGGATGTCGAGGTAATAGAGGCCGTTCCTCTCATGACCCCCACCAAAAATCTTCCTCGTCCGGATGTCCTGAAAATAACAACAAACCTCATAAAAAATAACACGACAGTTAAGCTGATGACATAGCTTCTGTACTGATAGAAGGCTGAGAGGAAAAACAAGGGCACAATGAACATCTGTCAGATGCAGCTTGAAAGAAAAGTTGACAGTACCAACAACAGTTACTGGGGAATGATCCCCATTAGCAACCCGAACAGTCTTCACAGAGGAAGATGGCTGGGAGGAGGTTAGCAAACTTCCTTCTCCCGTCAGATGGGTAGAGGCTCTAGAATCAATAATCCATGCATGCTTAGAGGCAGAGACAGAGTTTGCTACTGTACCTGAGGTAGTAGCCAGGCTAGCAGTAGGGGCAGAAGCATTACTATCAGAAGGGCTAGATTCTTGCAGCAGTTGTCGTAGGCGAGCATATTCAGAAGTAGTGAATGGGGTTTGTGCCTCGTTGGTTTGGTGAGTAGATGTTTCTGCAGTTGCATCATATGATACTTCATCATAGGCATTGTTAGCATTAGGTTGCATGCCAAACGTTGCCCAGCAGCGATCAGAAGGGTGATTCCAGCGTCCACAGTGTACACATGCTGGATACCGAGCAGAAGAATTACGACCACGTCCACGATCACGTCCGCGTCCAGAGTCACGGCTGCGTCCAGATTTACGACCACGTCCACGCCCTGAGTCACGTCCCCGTCCTCCTTGATAGTTATGACGCCCTCTGTATCCTGAGGAGGTATAGTGGGCCATCGTCTCTGTAGAGGTGTGGGTGGTAGAGTGCTGAATCGGAGCCTCTAGCTCCTGTAAGCGTCCGAAGATGGTCTCAAGAGTTGGTAAAGTATCAGCCATCAGAAACTGATATTTCACAGGCTTATATTTTGGATTTAGCCCCGAGAGAAATCTGTAAACCTACCATTCAGCACGTTCTCCTACTTGTTTATCACAACATGCAGGCTGAAAAATAAGGAATTCCTCAAAAAGGCTTGTAAGAAGCCTGTAATATTCGATAAGACTTGATTATCCCTGAGTGGCATACCAAATTTTTGTGTATATGTCTGACAGACGAGACTTAGTCGTCTTTTAAGAATATGTACGCTCAAGGTTTTCCCACATTGCCTTAGCGGTGTCTTTGTAAAGAAGATTCGCAGCAATATTTGGATCGACACTGTTCGTCATCCAAGTGATAACCTGACAATTATCAACAAACCAAGTTTCATAGTCCTTATCAGTTTCCACAGGTGGAACTTTTGTAAGAACGTAGCTCTTGCGCTGGCCACCAACAAACACTTTGAAAGACCGAGACCATAGAACATAATTTTCGGAGCCCTTCAACTTGATAGAAGTGCCCTGTACCAGCAAAGAAGAAGTAGGGTACGTGGGCTTGATCTCGGCAGACGTCATTGTGGCGGCTTTGGTCAAGAAAAAGTGACCTAGAGAGTATATCTTCCCTCAATTTATCATCAAATATCTAAACCCTCATCAAGAAATAAGAAGGATGGGGAAATGCTCGTTTGACGGCACAAGAGGGGGCATGGCGGAGTCGGCCTGGCGGCGGAAGGAGGCCCTGGGAGGGCTGGCGGAGGCGCTTGGCAGCGTGAGGCGGGCCTGGCCGACCTGGCGGTGGTACCTGGCTGCCCTAGAGCAGCCTGGCGACGCTCAGCCGAGGCGGCGCGGGCCTAAGGCAGGAGGTGCGGAGACCCGAGGCGGCACGCGGTTGTAGATGAACTTGGAGGGCTGGTGGTGGCGGAGGGGTGATTAGGTCAGAACACCGGCCTAGGACCGCTGCTCTGATACCATGTGAAAGAATGATAAGAAAAGATGATTCGTTGTTTATTCAAGAGGTCTAGGGGTCCTTATATAGGACTAAACCCAAGAGGGCTCAAAGGAGAATATTCTACAAAATATTCTTTAGAATATAGAATATTCTCTATAGAATATTCTCTTAACAAATAGCCACATAGAATATTCTCTTAACATAAAAGCCCTCGTGGGATTACAATAGAATATAAAGAAGGAAATCTTCTGCAATCTCTAACATACATAATATAAGATGTAATATAATGCTTATGTACTACATACACCGCCTTTATCTCTCTAATTTCTTATTATTCGAATTTTATCATTTCCTTTCTTATACCTCTCAGCAGTCAACAATCAACATTGATAACAACAATATGTGTGATACAATGTGTATTGATATACTAAATATACCACACTCTTGCATATACATGTATATTCATATGCTATTTATTGTTTCAAGAAGTAGAATGATCTTATTTGCAAGAAAATTGCTTTTTTGAGCTGTTTCTGAAATTTTCACCGATATTGTCGATATTTTCTTGATATATCCTTTTAGGACCGACCGGTACAATATCTATATCGATATCTCGAACCTTGAAGTATATGATCAAGTTCAAGGAATATGATAAAATGGAGAGATACAAAGGTCGGTTGGTAGCTGAAGGCTATACTAAAAAAGGGTTGGTATCAACTACTAAAAAACTTCCCCGTGACAGTTCAAGACAAAGATGAACTATGTGAGGATCACCCTTTCCCTAGCCAATTATGTTTGGCTGGTGCTTATACCAACTCGATGTAAATAGCATCATTTTCAATCCTAAAGGCATCTATATGCAATCGCTATCATGGCATGAGAAGATGGTGAAAAGTTGCAATCATAGTCTGTCATATATATATCAATTTAGAGAATCAACTGATGTCATTACCAATAGTCGTCCTGTAACCTGTTGCTCAACATGAGATGATTGTGGACAATAGCATGATTGACATTTATACCCAGCTTGAGGGGGGAGTATTGGAAATTGTATTAGGTTAAATGGATTTTAGGTGTAGATTGACATCCACACCCAACTTTTTGCAATCATACATATGGACTTGTGCATGCACACACGTGCACGCTCATGTACATGACTTATCCTATGTGCGCGCGCGCGCACACACACAAACGAATCATCGTAGTTCCTAAATGGACCAGTTCAGAGAATCAACGCAACCCATCTTACTTAACCTCAAAAAAGCTCGGTTTTTGTCATGCATCACTAAGTACAACCAAATGAACATGTCAAAAGATACAAGGTTGGATTCATTGAAAAAAGTACCATTCAAAATTTACGACATTGACTAATCCGAAGACGTTTTCTCTCAAACGTGTTTGTCTTCTTTTTATATGTACTTACTTCTAGAAACTTTACCAAGTGAAGAATGCTTTCTTGAATGGAGATCTCCATTAAGAAGTTTACATGCATATGTCATTAGCCATGAGAAGACATGGAAATATTGTAAATTGAAGAAGGTCTTTTATGAGCTAAACAGTCTTCTAGGGCCTAGTTTGAGAGGCTTGAAGTGTTAATCATTATTGGGTAACCATCAGAGCAACGTGGATCATACCTTGAGTATCAAGAGAAATGAAAATAAAGTGGCTCTCCTTATTTTTCATCAGCAACATGATCATGATCTTCATGGGAGACAATGAACGTGAGATTGCATAATGAAAAGAAATTATTTTTGTGGAATTAGACGTAAATGATCTTCGTAATTTGAAATATTTTCAAGCATTGAGTTGACAAGGTTAAATATAGGCTTGATGTACTAGAGACTTATGAGGAACTTGCTCTATCGTAGTCTAATCAGACATAATGCGATGAGCTAGTTCCAAAATGCACCTATTGATGTGCATAGAAAGCCTATGGAACTTATCTTGTTCTACATAAAGAACCCCGCGAAAGGTCACATTTTTACAAGGATGTGCAGCTCGAGATTGAAGGCTATGCAACTACAGATTGGTCAAGATGCATTGGTACTCAAAGATCCACCAATTGGATATTGTATATATTTTGGTTGTAACCTTGTGATTGGAGGAGCAAAAGGCAATATATAAGTGAGATCTAGTGTTGAAGTAAATCCATGGCTGTTGTAATGGAAATTAAAGAGATGTTGTAACTTACTTTCGTTGCTGCAATTATCGAAGGAGGTGATGAAGGAATACCCATTAAAGGGGCTCGTGGTGGGGGAAGGTGACACGAAGATCTTGCAGAATCTGCAGGAGATGGTTTTGGCGGCGAAGGAAGGAGACATCTAACGTCGACATTGTGTGGCTAAAGGGAGGAGCTCTTTGTGTTAGAGGGTTGTCGTCAGAGGGTGCGAAAGAAGCAATTATGGGGGCACTAGAGTGGCCTATCATCTGAGTTGAGGGGTGCGATTGAATGGCGAAGACCTCGCTTCCTAGATAGAGGCATTGGGGATGGTTAGATGGCATGGAAGCTTTCGGTGGCCGAGGTTCCGCTGAGGTGCAGAAGGAGGTGCTTTGGGAGGCTTTGGAGACTATCGACGACTGGTAGAGGTTTGCAGCACCATCATGAGGCCGGACGAGGGGACGAAGGTGGTGCTCCTAATAAAGGGGAAGCGGTGCTACATTTGTGGATGACTGGAGACCCGTGTGATTATGTAACACCCCAACCCCAAACATAGTGCCATACCTAAAACTCACAAAGTGTGGGTGTGGTTTATAAGTGGTGGGGATTACTACTTGACAACTTGGGCTTAAGCATTTTGGGTGGTTGCCAACGGGTTCATCTGGGCCCGAACCCAACAAGTTGTCAGTGCCAGTTTTCCTCGATAACGGATCGGGGAGCTAAGCCCGGGACGTTACAGATTATGCCTTACAGTCGTTAAAGGAGGGGATGCGTCAATGGTGGCTGCTGCTGGTGCCAGACAAGCTCAAGGGCCAAGCTTGGTTGCGGGAAACCTGACGGTTAGCTATGTCAGGGGAGATGAAGTCCAAAGGTCTCTTTCAAGAAACCCTGGCATCAATTCTGGCTTGTTGAAGGCGGTGGTTCTTGGCGGTTCGAATGTAGGTATGTTCCATGTTACCAATCTAACCCGATTGATTATTGGCACATGTTTTGCTAGCAAGATAGAGGATTTCAGACCTAGAGGTGGGGAGTCAAGCCAAAGAAAGATGGCGAGTCCCTTGCGTATGGCGAAGTTTGGGGATTAGTTCGAGCACAAAAGTTTGTAGCAGTGATCCTGTGATGGTTTGAACTCAATTGGGTTGGACTCTCATGAGATGAACAAGATGTTTACCTTCTCATGGAAGCATCGTAGGGTGACTATGCTAGATTGGGATTCGATATTACTTGAGAATGAACGATATGTGGAAGGTGTGGTGGGGTCAACGACATGAGATGGAAGCACGAAAGAGGGGCATGCAGATACACGAGAAGGGGAGAAAAGGGGTGTGATACAGGGATGCAAAGGACTTCAGGTGGAGAAGCTCTCTATCTGTGTTGAGGAGAGAAACAATGTTGTAGCGGCTACATCAATGAGCAAAGAAATAAAAGCAGAGAGGCCCGTCGGACTGGCAATCACACAAGCAATAGGGGTACGGATGGCAAGGGCTTCCTCCTCAACTTCCCAATGAAGCTTATCTCATGGAATGTACGGGGCTTGAGCTAACCAGAGAAGCGACTGGCGGTTGGGTCCATGTTGGCTATGTGGAAGATTGATATTGCTTGCTTACAAGAAATAAAAATTCAATCTTGGGACTCGATAAGATGAGACTCCACCTTGGGTCCCCACCTAAATTAGTTCAGAGTTGTGCTGGAAAATGCGAGCTTAAGAGAAGTTGTGGTCACGCGGAATGGTGACATCTATGAATTGGCTGAGGAGGTGGTTTTGGTCCAATTGGTCTGGTGGTACTGGTGCACAAGATTGACTGATCCTGCTTAGTGATTACGTCGGTGTATGGCATCACAGGAACTTCTGCAAATGCAGTTTTGTGGGATAAGCTGCATTTGATTAGAGCTCGTTATGCAGAGGAGATGGTCTGGCTTGTGAGCAGTGATTTAGCGTCATGCTATATGTAGAGGATAGGCCGGGGTGGGGGGGGGAGTCCCTGGGTCCAGCTTGTTTGGGGAGTTGGTGGAGGAGCTTGCTCTGGAGGTCTTAGATGTTGATAGCAATAGATATACATTGGAGGAGTTCGTCATCTCGATTGTGCATTCACCGTTTTCTTCTATATGTGGAAGCTTTGGAGATGTTTAACTTGGCCTTGATCACCTCCTTATTAAGTTTAAGATCGGATCAGAAACCTTTGTGCCTTGACTCTTGTAGAGGCAGAGGTTTATCGTTGTACTTCATGTTTGAGCGGTGTTGGTTACTGGAAGAGGGTTTTCGTGACATGGTTAGTACTTTCTGGATGGAGTTGGTGGTGGAGGGGTCGACCATGATGAGGTTTGCGATAAAGTTAGTGGCTTTATGCAGAGGAGATGGTTTGGCTTGTGAGCAGTGATTTAGCATCATGCTATATGCAGAGGATAGGCCGGGGGGGGGGGGGAGTCCCTGGGTCCGGCTTGTTTGGGGAGTTGGTGGAGGAGTTTGCTCTCGAGGTCTTGGATGCTGATAACAATAGATATACATTGGAGGAGCTCGTCATCTCGGTTGTGCATTGATTGTTTTCTTCTATATGTGGAAGCTTTGGAGATGTTTAACTTGGCCTCGATCACATCCTTATTAAGTTTAAGATCGGATCATACATCTTTGTACCTTGACTCTTGTAGAGGCAGAGGTTTATCGTCGTACTTCATGTTTGAGCGGTGTTGGTTACTGGAAGAGGGTTTTCGTGACATGGTTAGTACTTTCTGGATGGAGTTGGTGGAGGGGTCGGCCACTGTGAGGTTTGCGATGAAGTTAGCAGCTTTATTGCATAGATTATCAGTGTTCAAGAGGGAGACTCAACATGTGCATGAGCTGAGGAGCTAGATGCATGACAAGTTAGTCAGGTTGGATCTGTTGGAGGATGATAGGGAACTGAACGACGAGAAGTTGATGAGCAAAGGGGTGATCAGAAGATATTGGAGGAGGAAGATCGGAAGCGGGAGTATGAGTGGAGACAGAGATCGTGACAGAGGTGGTTGAAGGAGGGCGATGATAATACTAGATTCTTCCACATGGTTGCTAGTGGTAGAAGGTGGAGAAACATGATACATTTGTTAAAGGTGGGGGGAAAGAGTTCCTTGGGGAGAGGGAGGTAGCGAGGGTGGTTACAGATTATTTCAAGGGCATGAGCACCTTTCACACCATGGATCGCGTTGGTTGGGGTTGTGGGTGAACACTATTTTGGAACATGATGCAGAGGCTTTGACGAGGTAGCTTGGGATGTTGGAGGCTCAAGAGGTTGTTTTTGGGCGGAACTTGGATGGTTGTCCAGGGCTAGATGGCTTCCCTGGGATTTGATTGCTGGTGAGGTTTTAGAAGTTATGGCCGAATTTGATGAGGAAAATTTTGGTTTTGATCTGCCCAACCGCATGTTTATTTTTCTGCTACCGAATAAGGATGTGGCAACAAGAATTAACGACTACATGCCTATTGCTCTATCCAACACGATTTATCCTATTATAGCCAAGATATTGGCTAATCGTCTCAGAGGGGTATTGAACAAGATCGTCTCACCGATTCAGAGTGCCTTTTTACCTGGCCGACAACTTATGGGTATTGTTGTCTCAGCTTCTGAGATTAAATGGTTGATTGACACATGAGGAAAGTTAAGGGTGTTCTGTTGAAGGTGGACTTTTCGAATTATGATTGTGTGGACTGGCACTTTATCTGGGTTTCTCTACACAGGAGGGGTTTTCCTGAGAAGATGGATTTCATGGATAAAAAGGTGTGTTACGATCACATCTTGCGTGGTTCATGTGAATGGGCAGCCGAAGGGAGGTTTCTTCCAGCCTCAACGAGGTGTTCGCCAAGGCTGCCAGTTGGTGCCATTACTTGTTGTGCTTGTGACTGATGCTCCGACGATCATGGTTGATCGAGCAGTCTTGAGGAGCTTCTGTAGCGGTTACTTAAAGGATGACATCTCTATACCCATCCAACAGTACATGGATAACACAATACTCTTTGCAGAGGGTGGTGCTAGCAGTTGCAGAGGATTCTCAACGTTCTTGGGCATCTTAGGAGTTGTTTCTGGACCTGATGTTGAACATGGATAAGTCAGAATTCGTTCCTTTTGGCTCATGGATGCAGAAATAGACTTGTGCACGAGATGGAAGCGGTCCCACATAGGGTCCTTCTTCTGCGCTACCTTGACGTGCCATTGGTGGCTGGCCAGATGCGCGATGCTGATAGGTTGCTGGTGATTGAGAAGTTGGAACAGAAACTGGCCGAGTGAAAGTCTATTTATTTGTTTAGGGGTGCAGGTTGGTACTATTGCGTTGGTAACTATCGGCAATCCCTATTTTCTTCCTATCCTCTAGACTGGTGCTTGTGGGTGTTAGGAAGAGGCTTGCGAACATCATGAGGTATTTTTTCTGTTCGTCCTCTGGGCAGTCATGTGGATTTCCTCTAGTGGATTGGAAGTCGGTGTCATGCCAGAAGAAAGATGGTGGACTTGATATGTAAAGTTTGGAGGAGATGAAATGACCTTGCTCGGGTGAGGTAGATTGCATGTAGTTGGGGCGATTGTAACAATTTGGTTACCGTCTTATTCGGAGGATCTATGAGCATGGACTTTCATTCTCTACTCATGAGTATCTAGGGATCAAGCTGTCATACTTTTGGAGGGGCATCTGCAGCGTAGAACGGGAGCTACGTCCTTTTTTAATGTATGTGGTTGGGGACAGCACGGCGTTCCCTTCTGGACTGACGATTGGAGCGAGGGTGGGACCTTGGTCGCTAGGTTCCCCCGCCTGACGACGATGGTGGAACATCCGGATTGCTTAGTTGCTGAGGTCTGGGATGGACACTCTTTCTTTCCACAGTCTAGATCTGAGCTCTCAGATCAACGTTTATAGGAGCTCATGACTTTGCTTGCAGAGCTCGATTAGGTGGTTGGGCTCATGGACGGATGGGACTGCTGGATATGGCGAGATGGTTTGTTTTCAATTGAGAAGGCCTACAAGGTGATGATGGAACCGATAATTTTAATCCTAAAGGGTATGTGGCGGATTGCAGACAGATCTGGAAGTGGAAGATCCCACTCATGTGAAGGTCTTCTTGTGGATTCTCACGAGGGGTAGATTGCTAACGAGGGATAGATTTGGTTGTTTCCTTCAATGGGTGGACCCGGATTGTCCCATATGTCTTGAGGTTGTGAAGGATGTCGATCATCTTTTCTTCACTTGTGGTAGTTCTGTAGAGGTTTGTAACCGCTTCGAGAATCGAACGGTGAGTACGGACAATGTCTCTTGCTTTTGGGTTCCATTGGGTGGATTGGAGCAACACAAAGGAAAGATCGAGGTGTGTGGCAGTCATTTGGGCACTTTGGTTGGCTTGAAATGGGCTGATATTTCGTCAAGACCACTTTAACTCTAAGAATGTTGTGGTGAATGTCGATGCGATGGCCGAGAGTTGGACCATGTAAATTGTACTTTCTTTCCGTACTTGTAATAGGCGTGTAATAACTTTTGGTGATAAATAGTGAAGTTTTTGGGCATACACTTATATGGTGCATGTTTTTTTTCTTAAAAAAAGACTTTTTAACCGACATTTGAATGTATATTGAGTAACTATGAGATTATCCATAACAGATAATCTTATCCTGTATGATATAATCGTGTTGAGATTGATCAACACTTCATAAGAGAAATGATTGATTCAAAGGAATTTGTGCTGCCATACATAAAAAATCAAAGAGCAAGTTGCCGTTGTCTTCACCAAGAACTTTCCTCGGAAAATTTTGAGAAGCATGTGGGTAAGTTGGGAATATATGATCTCTATGCCCAACTTGAGCGAAATGTTGAGTTGATGATTTTATACTGGTTAATAGCTCATGGGTGAGGATTCATTTAATCCTATAAAACTATATATGTAACTGATCATCCCTTTTTATTTCATTCAAAAATGTGATCAACCCTAGTCTCCTACGAGTTCTATGATATCCCCTCCCATGTTTTCGCCCTTCCATCAAGAAGGATTTTTCACGTAAATCGTCGTGTTTTATGATTTTATAGCTTTTCTATGTTTTCTAAGATTATACGAATTATTGATTTAGGAGAAATATGTATAGGTCCTCGTGCTTATATGGAAAAAGGCTTGGTTTTTGGCCTTCAGAGGTGTGCTGACTTCCGAGAACCGCATCAGCAAGGGATTTGGTACCAATCATGGGATCAACACAAATGTTGATGTGGATCTTTATCCTTTGAAAATGGTTTCATTACCTTTACATGTTAAACAGCTCTGGATTGTCATCATAGGAGAAAGTATTCAAAAGGTCTTTTGTTCTAATGAACCAAATAAAAATTCTAGATAGTTCTCAATGCCAATATCATGTATGACCTGCCACTCTTTTCTATTTTTTGACCAGTACCATATGGCTTGCCTCTATTGTCCTGTCCACTTTATTAATAGAAGTGTCGTTTTCATGCAGAACCTTTGACCGCTACCAATCCTGGCATGGGAATATATCTCCAGCATTCAACAGCTCAGGTTTTGGCTGCACAGGTAAAGGCAATGATTCTGAACCATTTGATTCTCTAGTGATGCTTATTGGCATTAATCTGGAACAGATGTTTGTTGTGGAATCTTTTATTTAATTATGTTAAAGTTTCCTTTTTTGCCGTTCCTGTGTTTGGATCTTTCATACAGAGCCACAGAACTAATGCCCTTTCTGCCGCAAACCCCTGTTAAAAAAGGAAATAAGAGATGTTTGTGATTCCATCTCGTAAAGAAATATGGTGCATATACTAAAATCTACGCCATTGTCTGCTAAAATTTCTTGTGGATAGATTCCTTTTACAACTTCGAATCTTTAGTTGATGTTTTGCGTACGTGTGTATGCCCAGAGGTCTACACTGTTTGTTTATCGATGTACCTTCAATCCTAACCTGCATGTTCGGCCCTTTGCATTGCAACGCTCATTTTTTCACACCCTCTACATTCAGTTTTTGAATCCTTTATGCATCCGGATTTGCGGATTTGTTCGTTCACGGGATCCGTCTATATGCGGATATTATATAAAACCCTGGGATCAGATCTTTTCAGTATCTTCAGGACCACAATATTACCATCATACAAGAGAGAAAGTTTTGCCTCTGATGCAAGAAGCGGAAGCAAACACGTACAAACACGAATACTCAAGTAAGCACGGAAACAAACGGATTTACAATGTTCAACTATAACTGGGATACGTCCTTGGACGGTGATGATCAGTTTAACTGTTGTGGAGAAGAAGAAAAATACAGAGGATACATGAAACCCCAATCCTAGGGAGTTTATATACTACTCATGGTACAAAGATATCCCGGATACAAACATTGGGTTTATGTCCGTGGCGTTAATTTGAATGTTGTTTTCGGGGCATTGTCCCCGAGGGCATGGGAGCTTCGCTTGCTAGCGATGAGGGGAGGTGTACGATGGGATCTGCGAAGTATCTGGTTGAGCAAACTGGTTAGGATTTAAAGCATCTCTGATCTCAAATCCAACACTTTATTCTGTTTTCCATTTAATTATTAAATCTCATTTTCCAATTTTTAAATATGTTGAGGAGGCAGATCACCTATTTTTCAGGGCCGGAGCACCATGGAGGCATGGAACCTGCTCGGAAATCGGGTAGTTTGCATCGATGGTGTCTGGATTCTGGGGCTCCATCGGGCCAAATTGGATTGTTACGGGGAGAGAGATTGGAGTGTGTGGCTTTGCTCTGGTCGATTTGGTTAGCAAGAAACGGGGTGGTGTTCCGCCAAGATATATTCTACAGTGAAAACGTGGTAGTGCATGCTGGGCCTTAGTTGAGAGTTGGAACTTGTAATAGGATTTCGGTCAATTACCTATTTACATGCGTCTAATGATTCTTGGTGATTAATGGTGAGGTTTTAGGACACGCCTATATGGTGGATGCTTTTTTTTTGTTTCAATTTTTTTAAAATATGTTCCATATCAATGCCTAAGGATTCAACACCATCTGAAGTTAGCAATTCCAATTCTTAAAAAAAAAGATCGAAAAAGACGTCAAGCTAAAGATACTATGTATAACCCCAATTGACTCAAGTTTTAAAGCATTTGTTCTACATAGTAGAATGATATTCGTGCGATGCCGGTATCCAGCATAGATCAGCTTGGAGATGTTGAATCCGTGCACTTGATACTGGTTTTGATTCTGAACTGTCCATTTGTTGCCCCTGAAAAAAAGACTAGAGTATGCTAGTAGCTTTGATCCTGGGGGAATTGCCTAGTCCCCGTCTACCAAATGTTACAATGACGACGGCGATGTTGGTGTCGTCGAATATGAATGTTCATTTTGCTTTACCACTTAAACACCACACCATTCAGTATCCCCCCAATGCTTATTGATCTTCTAATAACTGCAGGCCTCCTGCGCGAATCCGACCTCGGATCCCGCGGTGTCGTACACGACTCTCAGATTCTTCTGCTGGTAGTTCCCGAGGATCCCGAGCTGGCTCTCGAATGAAAGGCTCGCCAGGGCCAAACATGCCTGGGAAGCGTCCCTCTTCACGAAGTAAAGCATACCACTCACGTCTATGCTGACCTCCGTGCCGCCGTCGAACTGCAGGGTCAACGTTGGGATGTTCACTTCTTTGTATCCGGTTAAGTTGAAACAGTTGCCGAGGATCGAGAAGCCTGGAGATGGAGGGTATGTGGAGAACTGCCTCAAGAATTCTGCCTTCAGTGCGGCGTATATGGACGGGGGGAGTCTTGTTATGACGGTGCCAGAGTCGATGAGGAACTTGCCGGTCGAGAATCCTGAAGCCTGCAGCTGCACTCCCCCGAGGCTCATGCCGGTTAAGTTGAGTAAGTAGAATGGAGATGCTTGTGGGTTTGATATAATCCTCGTGAATGAGATCGGGGTCGTGTTCTTGAAGACGGAGTGATCCCCGCCAAGAACAAGCGATCCCGAGTCGAACTCCCTCGACGGGAGGCAGTAGGAGAATGTGCCTCCGAATTGAGCCGCGGTCTGCGAGACCAGCGAAATCTGGCTCCTCCCGAGGCCCATCAATCCGGAGGCACCGCCGAAGAGTCCGTGGTTGCTTCTGCCGCAGCCGAAGACGAATCCTTCCACCGTGTTGCCTGCGAGATTGAGCTGCTCGCGTGCGAGCTCCCCCCGGCTGTAGGACCCGTCTCCGTAACTCAGCATGTAGCTGCAGCTCACCCTGTTCGCGCTGCACATGCCGGAATTCCCCGTCGCAAGCTGCAGTGAGCCACAGGTGGAAGAGTTGCAGGGGACGGGCTGGTAGGACGGCGAGACCGACGGGTCGAACAGTGGGTCCTGCTGGTTGTAGCAGTACGTGCAGGGCTTGCATTGGACCCACGTCAGGTCGCTGCCCGTGTCCATGATCAGCATCGTCCTCCTCCCACCCAGTTCGACCGTGACGATGTAGTTCAAAGTCTGGAGCTTTATACCGGACACCAGAGGAAGCTGCGCTTCGGAGATCTGGTTCACGACGTGTACGTTGCTCCATTGCGAGCTTCGCAGCCGGGCTTGCAGGTACCTTAAGCGAGCCTCGTCGGAAGCAAGAAGCTGGTCTGTTCTACTCCCACCGTTCCTCGCAGCCTTCGAGCAGTAAGCATGACTACGCATTTCGAGTATCATTTTCCCGCCCTCTCGCTCTACACCACGAGAAAAGATGAAGCTATGCAATTAGAAAAACCATTTACAACAAGTGGAGCAATTACTTGATCTCTGCGGCAAGCAACGTGCTCTTGTTCGTCGCAACAGCTCAGCGGGCCTCAACACACGGTGTTTCTCGGGCCAGCGGGCGTCGGAAGGCGAAAGGAGCACAAGAACGAGGAGGATGAAGGACGGGATGGCGGCTGCCGTGAGGCTCGGCATTGTGAAGGTGGTCGTGCTGGAGGGGGGGGGGGGGATGGAGGGAGATTCTCGTCTGGGGTATGGAGATGGGAAGGATACAAAGGAGTAGTGGTTGGCCTTTGGTATTAGAGGACCCACTCGTGCATGAGAATTATTGGGGATTCACGTGCATGCTCTGTTCTTTGCTTCTGAACAGGCAATCACAGATTTGCATCCACAGCCGTCGATCCTCGTCTCGGAGATCGGCGGCCTGCGAGGGGTCGTGATTCGAGCAGGAGAAGCCGAAAATCCGCATATATATGAAGTCGTTCTTATACTAATGAAAACCGACCCGCAATGAAGAGGGAAAGGTACGGTGATTTGGATCTGTCTTTGAGATCTTTTTGTATCGGGAGTACCTTGTAAACTATCTACAATTACTTGAGACCCGATCAAGGACCAACCCGATCGATCAGTATAACGGAAGGGTAGTATAGATGCAAGTTCATCAAGCTGGTAAGTTTCAGCAATGCCTACTACCGACTACTGTTAATAATATCAGCAGATGAAACGTTCTCCTGTATCGAAGGTGTAACTGCATAGCTATGCTTGTTGTCCATTGCGTGTTTTCTTCGAATAGGCATGGTTAAGCTTTATGCTCGTGGTCCTCGATCGATCGGGTGTGGTTGGCCGATCTAGCTCGTGATTTGCGGAAGGGGACGATGGGTGCGTGATCTCTCTCTCTCTCTAGCTTCATCTCTCTAGACATGTAAGCAGAGGTGGGGGCATGTGAGATGATGGGTGTGTTTGTTGTTATTGGTGTTGGGTAGTAGCCAAAGTCCATGAAACCCGTGAAGGATACAAGGAAATATGCTCACACACGCACACACTCTCTCTCTCTCCTTCTATCTCTCTCTCTCTCTCTATCTCTCTCTCTTTATATATAGAGAGGAGTGATCCTATGAGAGCAAAATAATGCTCTCACAATAATGTGAGAGCATGAGAGCAAGCATTCTGGACCACATGATCCTGTTTTCTCTCTCATGGCCTTCTCTCTCCTGGTTGGATCATGTGGTCCAGAATGTATGCTCTCATGCTCTCACAAGTTTTGGCTCTCATAGGATCACTCCTATATATATATATATATATATATATATATATATATATATATATATATATATGTGGACAAGCTTGAATTGAGGTGCCACCTTTCCATCCACTTGGTGCGACACTTCCTATCAGCCGTACGATATTTATCAACGGCACCCGACAAAACCACTTATCCGCGCAAAAACCACTACATCATTTTTAGAAAAAAACTTTCCCTTCCTTTTCAATTTTGGTTGTCACATTAAATATTGATTACACATATTTAATTACTAAATATAGCATATCTTTGGAATGCCAATCTTCGGGGAGAAGAAAATCGGGAAGACATAGGAGAAGATCTATGTTCCCGAGGAGATGGTTCTTCAGCATATCCAAGGTAGATGAATATCTTTTTGAATCTTCTTATGCATCAATGGTCAAAGCTATAGCATCTATGATGATAATCGTCTTCCTTGTTTCTGTCAGAATCTCCGGTGCCAATTAACGTGATATTATCCATCGCACACTCCGCCTTTGTGAAGGGCGACCACACAAACTTAGAGATAGATCTATCATTCGGAGTTGAGGCAACCGAGCTCTATCCTGACGTGAAGTACACCACAGTTGACCAATACCTCTCTAACTTTGCTTGATCGATCTACGCCATCCACATAGTTAGGTTGCTCCTTCTACACTTGATAATCATCACGTCCGGTCCTTTTTGTTTTGACGACAATATTTGCAGACCTTCAGTAGTAGTATTATGTTATTCTTTACGTTCTTTGTGATTTTTGAGTTATTCCACTTTGACTTCATCAAAAACATCGACGGTACACTCAACATCTCCATTAAAAAAGTTGCAGGTCTGTATTTTTTGTGTATGGAGGATGCGTGTTCTCAGTATTTTTTCTATTTTTTGTATCTGTCTATTAAAAAAAGTTGCAGGTTAGTTTGATTTGATTTGGTCCACTTTTTTGCGTTCCATTTTGATTCTATATCAATCCAATCTTGAACTATCCTCGATCGTAGGTCATTGTTTCTCCTCTATTTCTTTTTAATCCGTGTCTTCAATCTTCATTTCTCCTAAATAAACCTCTATTTTCTGGTAAAATTAATCAAATGACGATGAATGCATTTATGAAGGATTCAACCTCAAATTTCATGTTTCTGTTAATGTTTCGTTTCATGAAAATTTTCAAGTTCATGATTCATGTATTTTTACAAGTTATCTTTTTTTTTCTGAAGAATATGATAAATCACTCATTAACATTTTATTTTGCAGATCAACACACAACTTTTACAATAAGAGCGTGGAGTTTACAAAAACCATACAAACTATACAAAAGGACAAGGATTATGAAGGACACGTGATATTGGCAAATACGTTGACTGGAAACATAAAAAATATCTATGCATTGCTAACACACATTTCATTTACAAAAATCATATGCCGTTTACAAAAGAGACTACAAAATATACAAAAAAATATATCGTAACTTACAAAAAGTGCTCCAATATAATTTTGGCTGAAAACCAAATTAGGTATTCGCATTTTTACAAAATTCAAATGTAGCTTACAAAGTAGACACAAATTTTATAAAATAAATTTCGTAGTTTACAAATATTTCTCCAACAGAATCTTGGTTGAAAACAAAATAAAATATAATAAAATAAGATATTACACAAAAAATTAAAATTAGATTTATATTTTTTGAATATATCATGTACCATGATATCACTTTAATAATTTAAAAAATAAACAAATGCACAACACATTTAATACCTCCTAAAAATATCATGCATACGACGTTTACCATATTTAGTTTCTTCGCAATTAAATCCATCCGATTTATTAAGAAATGTAGTTGTAACAAAATTCATTCCTTCTAACGTTTCCCCACATGTACGTCAATTAATTGGCACATTAACTAAGCGCCCTATATATTAGGAAATATATGTACACATAAAATACAACGCTTAGAATTGCATATAGTTTTGTAATCGGCTGAAGGGTTTTGTAAAAAACAATCAACTTTTGTAATATGATGAACATTATTTCAAAATATGAACAGTTGTTGAATCGTGTTTATATGAAATTTTCATTGCATTCAATATCATATATCTAAATATAGCAAGTCATTGCTTGGATTTTATTAACAAAACATTAATTACGGGAATCCCCCATTTAGGAAGTACGGTTGGCTTAAAAACCACTTCGTTACACATGGTGGTTTCAATCTGGTACGCACATTCATCATCCAACGATCAAAATTGGCATCTTTCAATAATCAAGGAAAGGTTTCACCTCAATTGAAGTGCTCCCATATATATGGAAAAAAGGAGTATGCTCCCTCGTTGCAGCTAACTTACATGCTCCCACCCCTTTTCCCCTGTATTTTTTTTATTTTTCTAAAATGAAACATATTGGAATTTAGATCACAATATGTCACCATGGTGTCATTAAAAATTCGACTTAATTCGAGACTTCTATCCCCTCCATCAAGATTGTCAAATTTTAACAGTCTCAGAATTGCTGAAAATGACCCCCTGTAGATGGAGGGCATATGATTCTCTATTTTTGACGAAATTGTAATGACATGTTAGAGGGATATAGTGATGAATATACATATTTTTATTTTCCAAAAAAATACAAAAATGTGGGAAAAATAGAGGTGGGAGTAGCCTCATTTAACTCTCTCTCTATATATATATATGAGTTTAATGAGGCTACTCCCTGGGAGTAGCCAACGGGCTACTCCCACCTCTATTTTTCCCACATTTTTTATTTTTTGGGAAAATAAAAATATGTATATTCATCACTATATCCCTCTAACATGTCATTTCAATTTCGTCAGAAACAAAGACTCATATGCCCTCCATCTAGAGGAGGTCATTTTCAACAATTCTGAGACCGTTAAAATTTGACAGTCTTGATGGAGGGGATAGAAGTCTCGAATTAAGTTGAATTTTTAATGGCACCATGGTGACATATTGTGATCTAAATTCCAAAATGTTTCATTTCAGAAAATAAAAAAATACAGGGGAAAAGAGGTTGGAGTATTAGGGTTGGCTACAACCAGGGAGCATACTCCCTTTTCCCTATATATATATATATATATATATATATAGGAAAAAGGGAGTATGCTCCCTGGTTGTTGGCAATTCGACTTAGTTCGAGACTTTTATCCCCTCCATCAAGACTGTCAAATTTTAACGATATCAGAATTGCTGAAATTGATCCCCTTCAGATGGAGGGCATATGAGTCTCTGTTTTTGACGAAATTGGAATGCCATGTTCGGAAGATATAGTTATAAATTTACATATTTTTATTTTACAAAAAAAATAAAAAAATAGGGGAAAATAGAGGTGGGTGTAGCCAATTGGCTACACCCAAGGAGTAGCCTCCTTTAACCCATATATATATATATATATATATATATATATATATATATAGAGAGAGAGAGAGAGAGAGAGAGAGAAATAGGGCTGCCCCACCCCATTTTTCATAATTTTTTTTATTTTTTTTGGAAAAATATCACCATGTATATTCATCCATATATCCCTCATATATGCCATTCGAATTTCGACAGAAACAGAGACTCCTACGGCCTCCATTCAGACATCATTTTTTAACAGTCGTAGGATTTTTTAAATCGACCTTGTCAGGATGGAGGCCGTATGAGTCTCTGTTTCTGACGAAATTCGAATGGCATATAGGAGGAATATAGGAAAGAATATACATGACGATATTTTTCAAAAAAATTTTGACAAGAATGGGGCGGAGCAGCCATGTTGGCTGCCCCCAAGGGGCAACCCCATTGACCCCATATATATATATGAAAGGGAGAAGTAGGTAACCTTCCCTACTTCACACCTATTTTTCGCATTTTTTTATTTTTTTGAAAAATGCCACCGTGGATTTTCATAATTATATCCCTCTAATATGTCATTCAAATTTCATCAGAAACAGAGACTCCTACGGCCTCCATTCAGACAGTCATTTTTTAACGGTTACATATTTGCAGTATTTTACATGTTCTGGATGGAGGCCGTAGGAGTATCTGTTTTTGACGAAATTTGATTGACATATTAGAGGGATATAATTATAAAAATCTACGGTGGCATTTTTCAAAAAAAGTAAAAAATACGAAAAATGGATGTGAAGTAGGTAAGGTTACCTACTTCAGAAAGTAGGCTCCCTTTCCTCATATATATATATATATATATATATATGATTTAATGGGGCTGCCCCCTTGGGGCAGCCAACATGGTTGCCCCTGCCCCTTATTTCGGCATTTTTTTATTTTTTTCCAAAAAATATTGCAATGTATATTCATCTCTATATCCCTCCTATATGTCATTCGAATTTCGTCAGAAACAGAGACTCCTACAACCTCCATCGGGATGGTGTCGATTTTAAAAAAAATACTGTTACCGTTAAAAAATGAATATCTGGATGGAGGTCGTAGGAGTCTCTGGTTCTGACGAAATTCAAATGACATATATGAGGGACATAGGGATGAATATACATGACGATATTTTTGGAAAAAAATAAAGAACTCTGAAAATGGCGCGGGGGCAGCCCCATTAACCACACACACACACAACATATATATATATATATATATATATATATATGTATATGTATATATATAGGGGACCTTTCAAATGAGGTGGGGGATTTTCTGAAAATTTAAAGGTCGCTGTGAATTTAGTAAAAAATCTGTAACAGTTTTGTAAAAGTATAAACTGCACATTGTAAGAAAATGAATTTTGTAAAATATAGCATCCAAATTTAAATTAACATTTCCATCTAATATAATAATATTTTTATAAATTTATTTCACTATACATGTTGTGTTAGTATTTATTGTTATATGTATGAAACAAGAAGTTGTAAAATATATTGGAAAGATGCCTAAATTGAGGGTGGCTCACCATATATATGGTGAGACCCCGTCAACATGGCTACCCCGACCTCATTTTTCGTATTTTTTTTATTTTTTTTGGAAAAATATCACCATGTATATTCATCCTATATCCCTCCTATATGTCATTCGAATTTCGTCAGAAACAGAGACTCCTACGGCCTCCATCTAGACGTCATTTTTTAACAGTCGTAGGATTTTTTAAATCGACCTTGTCTAGATGGAGGTCGTAGGAGTCTCTGTTTCTGACGAAATTCGAATGGCATATAGGAGGGATCTAGGGGTGAATATATATGATGATATTTTTCAAAAAAATAAAAAAATTGCCCAAAAATGGGGCGGGGCAACCCTGTCAACCCTATATATATATAGAGAGAGAGAGAGAGAGAAATTATCCAGAGAGCCTTGTGCCCATTTGGATTTATTTAAGCACCCAATTGTAGCCGTCCATTTACAAGATTCAATCCCAAAAAAATAGGAACTAATTTTCATATGGAAATAAAATAAAATCGGGAATTAAACTTTTCTAAAAATAGTATTACGTTTTTGGAAAGTGCAAAGCACACACATATAATATTGCTAAAACTATCGATTCATTCCAATGCAAGGTACTTTTTTCGTTTCAACGCAAGAAGAGAGGTACGTGATTCGTTTCATGATTTGATCGCTTATTTCTATCATAATTTCGTTGTTTTAATGATATTTTTGTTCTATTTCATCGTTTCATGATTTCATGATTTGATCGCTTATGAAATTTCATATTTTGTATCGTAAGCAATATTTTTTTTCGAGAAGTATGATTGAAATATGAGAAAGTGGTGTTCATAATATCAATTTTTATTCATTTTGATACATGATCTATAGTAATAATTGATTTTTTATCGAATGTATTTTGTTTTCATATAATAAAAAATTACAGTAAACACAGTTGTTATTTTTCATGCGTTAATTTAAAAATATACTGAGTTACCGATGTATTTACTTAATTTACTTATAAGATATTTTATGTTACTATTGCTAACATAATTATTACTTTTAATACGTTACTTTGAAGATATACTGAGTTACTGATGTATTTACTTAATTTACTTATAAGATATTTTATGTTCCTAGTGCTAACAGAATTGTTACTTTTTCGTGTGTTACTTCGAAGATATACTGAGTTACTGCCCTTATAGTCATTATTACTGATGAAAATTCTACAAATTACCCTAGTAATTTAAATATTTACATGTCCTTTGCTATTAGTTACTGATATAGAAATAAAAGTTACTGATTTTTTGAGCAAAAATGAATCTACTTACTTTCGAAATAGTGAATTCTTACTTATATGAATCCCGATGTTTATCTTACTGATTTCAATTCAGTAAGTTACTTAAGTAGGTCATCAAATTACTTATGCTTCATATTGAATTACTATTATAAATATAATTCATTACAAGTTACTTGTCATATAACAAATGTTACTAACAATTCATTACAAGTTACTTGTCATCGAATGATTCCAACTGAAGCGAGTATATTGCTGAGTTACTTTTCTTTTTACATTCTTACTATTCACGGATATAAAATAGTACTGAAGCAAGTATCTTCCTGAAACGTTACTGAAAATTTGTAAGTAATGTGTATTCTTTTCCAATTTCTTGATATTTTAATATTTTTAAATGGTCCATTAACATATTATTTCTTGCAAAATAATCAAAAATTTGATGTCTTGAAGAAGTTGTTGTTATACCGACGAGCGAGAGCAAAACAACATCATCTAAATGGACTATAAGACAACAATTGAAATTTGGATGTTCATCATATAATAATAATTAAGTAATTTATGGGTGGCTTTCAGTAACACTTGACGTATTACAAGTAATTAAATGGGCTACATAAGTAAAGAAGGTGTGATTCGATAGTAATTCAAAACAAAAAATAATACAAGTAAGATATATAGAAGCATCAATAACATGTAATAAATTGTAAGTAAAAGAGGATAATGGAATAAGTAAGTTGGAATAAGTATAAAAAACCACGTGACCAGTAACTTATGTATTGCTATCAGTAACACTCGATGCATTATAGTAATTAAAAAAATTATATAAGTAAATAAGATGTGCTTCAGTAAGATTCAAAGTATTAAGTAACTATAACATTAGTAACAATAAAAATGACTTCAGTAAAATGGACATTTGTAATCAGTACTTATTGTATGGACACTAGTAATTTACATACTTAATTACTGATCTCACAACAATAATTACTTGAGAACTGAATATGTATTACTTGAGTAACATGAATGAATTACTGATCTCTGTACAATGTAATATTACAGGTGTAAAATACTGACAATTGTTTCAGTATTACTGATCTCGCAACATATAATTACTTGAGTACCTTATGTACATTACTGATCAAATGTACAATGATTATTTTTTCGGTACGAAATCAATGATTCGAATGTATCTTTCTAAAACCGTCTTCCTTTTTTTAAGGACTCGATATAATTGGAAATATAAAAGGCTCAAATGTATTAAATCCTTCCAAAACCGTGCTCCTTCGAAATAGGCAATCATTCAAATGGAAATACACGTGGTGAACCTACATTTGGTGCTCACCGCAACTCAAATGGGAACAGGATTCTCTGGATAAGCCCTCTTTCTCTCTCTCTCTCTCTATATATATATATATAGGGAAAAGGGAAGCTACACCGGGTGGTGCAACCGACTAGCTGCACCCGGGCATTTTTCTCGTTGATTTTTTATTTTTTCGAAGGAAACCTATGGAGATTTACTTAGTTTATTGAGTGGAATATGTATTTCAAATTTCGTGCAAAATAAACATTCCTAACATGCTCATCTAGATAGGATCCATTTCAATAATTTTGAGACCGTTAGAATGTGATAGTCTTGATGGTGATGATAGAATTGTCGAATTTAGTTGAAATTGGTATGATATCATAGTGATATGGTGATTTAAATCCCCCTAGATTTCATTTCAAAAGCACAAAAAATCAATGAAAAAAATGGCATGGTGCAGCTAGTTAGCTACACCCCCGGGAGCAGCTTCCCCAACCCCATATATATATAATATGGGTTCCATGGGGTTTTGCTAACATAGTTGCCTCTGCCTTATTTCGATATTTTTATTTTTTTAAAATATCACCACGTATATTCATCTATATATCCCTCTTATATGTCATTCGAATTTCGTCAGAAACAAAGACTTCTATGTCCTCTATCTAGAACAGGTCGATTACATCAATGTTTAGACCGTTAAAATTACATGTTCTAGATGGAGGACATAAGAGTCTCTGTTTCTGATGAAATTCAAATGGCATATTGAATGGATATATAGATGAATGTGCATCTTGATATTTTTCAACAAAATAAAAAAATTTGCGGAAAATAGAGGCGGGGACAACCTCATTTTTTCCATATAATATATAAGAAAAAATGGGATTGTCCCATATATATATATATATATATATGAAAAAATGGGTCTGCCCCCAACATGACTGCCTCCATCCCTGTTTTTCCATATTTTTTTTATTTTTCTGACAATTATCATCATGTATATTTATTTATATATCCCTCCAATATAACATTCGAATTTCATTAGAAACATAGACTCGTATGCCATCCATCTAAAAAATATAATTTTAACGATCTAAACATTGATGTAATCGATTTGTTCTAGATGGAGGTAGGAGTCTCTGTTTCTGACGAAATTCGAATGGTATATTGGAGGGATACATAGATGAACATCTACTTATGGCATGATGACTGCTCTGGACATGGGGACCTTGCGTCTCGATTCCCACAATTTTTTGCACGGCAAACAATTGGTCTCCAATTTTTCTTTCTGAGCTCTCAAATAAGTGGGTGGTCGAGCTCATGGATCTCACTGAGTCCGGTCTTGCATTAAGTAGGGATGAAAACAGGTACGGATATATTCGAATATAAGCTTACCATATTCGAAAAATTATCGAATATAGATATATGTATCCGAATATTAATCGAACATGGATCGGATATGGATATGGGTTGTAAAAATTTTCCGAATACAGACACAAATCCAAATACAATGTTTAATATTATTTTATATATTAGTTAATATAATATAAGCCACACCCTATGTTATTATATTAGTATTATATAGTATATAATAAAATATATTAAGGAAAAATTGGGGCTGCCCCTGTGCCATTTTTTGACGATTTTTTTATCTTTTTAAAAAATACCATCGTGTTTTTTTCATAACTATATATCTCTAATATGTCATTCAAATTTCATCAGAAATAGAGACTCCTATGCCTTTCATCCAGAACATGTAATTTTAATGGTACTAGAATTGTTGCAGTCGACCAGTTCTAGATGGAGGGCATATGAGTCTCCGTTTCTTACGAAATTTGAATGGCATATTAGAGGGATATAGTGATGAAAAACATGATGGTATTTTCCAAAAAAAATTCACCGAAAAATGACAGGGGGCAGCCCATTGGCTAATTAAACCCATATATTAATGATATCAATAAATTAACGTTTGTTTGGGATTGACACGAATAAAAGTTATGAAACTCTCTCCCCCTTTTTCTTCCGATCAAGAACACATGCCACCTCGACGTTCTCTTTTGTCATGATGCAACTTATGTATATTACATTGTCACTTTTTAAAATCATTATGAACTTTGTAAAAATTCAATTCGTATTTGTATGTGGTCTTTTTTCAATTCTTATTCGGATTTCATATTTATTGGATTCATATTTGGATTCACTCTTTATTCTAATCATATTTGGATTGGCTCTTTATTCGATCCGTATCCGGGTCCGATCTTTATTCGATCGATATTCGGATTCGAATTCGTATCCATATTTTTAAGGATATGATTTCCTTAATGTATATCGTAATCATATCCATATTCGTATTTGATAGAGATGAAGTGAATATGGATACGGAAATAGCCATATCCAATCCATATCGGATTCATTTTCATCCCCAGCTAAGGGTGGAAGGGACCATTGGCATTAGTGTGATGATCAGTTTTCGGTGAGGAAGGCCTACAAGAAGCTGCATACTACACTTGTTTTCATCCTAAGCATCATCATGACTCAACTGGAACTTATCTGGGTGTTGAGGATCCTTCAGAGAGTCAAGATCTTTCTTTGATTGTTTGGGCGAGATCTGTTGATGACAGGGTCCAGACGAGCCCGTTTCTCGGAGGGGCGGATGGCATATGTTCAAGAGGTGATGTGCATCTTGAAAATTTGGATCACATTTTCTTCTTCTGTCCCAAATCAGAGAAGAGTTGGGCAGAGGTTGGAATTCCAAATGTTGCCATTATGGATACTGGATAATTCTGGATCTTGTTAGGGCGCCTGAATAAAATATGGGGATGGGGGACAAGATTCGTACGTCTCTAGGACGTGGTACCTTTTTTCCCTTTAAAAAAATAAAATTTCTATTTATATTAAGGTGCAAATCCAGTGAAACTTGCACATATATCCTTTATATCCTCAAAAATTATATATGCTCCAACCCAGTATGTTTCAAATTTAACAAAGATCCATGTACTTGTCCTCTGTCATTGCTAGCAAAAACCGTTCAGTTTAACCATAAGAACCAAATAACACTTCGATTTACGTTTGATTTATAAGATCCATGTACTGTAAACTGGACATTACAGTACTTTTGATTTATAAGCCTGCACGGTTTGATGGATCACCACTGTGTTACGTTGAACGTGATCGGTAAACCTGCATGGTTTGATCGATCATCTTCAGACGATAATCTTGATTTTTATTTGATTTTTGTACGTATACAACAACAAAGCTTTTTGCCACATTAAGTAGAGTCGATTACATGGATTCTTTACCTCCATTTAGATCTATCTTGGATCATTCTCGAGCTTAGATCCAAATAAATAAGATCCCTTTCAGATAGTCTCATTCCAACACTTCTTGGATATTCATCGCACTCTTTTAGTCAGCTCAACATCCCAAATTTTGCATATTCTAACTGGCGCATCAGTCAGCCTCTTTTACAAATGGTCAAACCATCTTAAGCAGATTTCTCTGATCTTATCATCTATTGAAATGACACCAACTTTCTTTTTAATCGCATCATTCTGAATATGATGTTTTCCTATATGATATGATATCCACCTTAGCATTTTCATTTTTACTACTATCATTCTTTGCACATGTCTATGGTTCATATGCCAACATTCAGATCCATAGAGCATAGCAGATATCACTAGTGCTTTGTAATACTTTTCTTTATTTTTCAAAGGATTTTTCTTATCATATAGAACAGTAGATGCTCTTCTCCACTTTGGCCAACATGCATTTATTCTATGAGGAACATCTCCATCGATTTCTCCATCATGTTGCAAAATAGATCCCAAGTATATAAAAGAATCTTTCTTCTTAATGTTATTGTCTTCAGTCTTCACATAGATTCCTTCAATACTGCTTCCATCAAATGTGCACTCCATATATTTAGTTTTAGCCCTAATTATACGAAACCCTTTAGTCTCTAAGACATGTCTGCAAATCTCAAGCTTCGCACTTACTCCATCTATAGTCTCATCAATCAACACAATATCATCGATGAACAACATATACCAAGGTATCCCATCCTGAATATGACTAGTTAACTCGTCCATAAGTAAAGTAAAAAGAAATGGATTTAAAAGAACCTTAGTGTATATCGATGTTGCTTTCAAAATAGTCAGTATTCCTAGACTGGATCCTTACACAAGACGAAGCCCCATCATACATATCCTTTATAAGATTAATGTATAAGACATATACTTGTTTCTTCTTCAAAGCTCTCCACAAATTCTCCTGTGGGACAGAATGATACTCTTTCCCCAAATCAATAAAAATCTATGGAGATTCTTCCTTTTTAGCTCTATAAATCTCCATTGTTCTCCTAAACAAGAGGATAGCTTCAATAGTTGAGCGACCTGACATGGATCCAAGTTGATTTCCTGTTACTTTGGAAACTTGCCTCAACCTTCTTTCAATCACACGTTCTCAAATTTTCATAGTATAAATCTTAGTACCTCTGTAATTTGAATAATTTTGAATGTCTCCTTTATTCTTATAAAGAGGCACCACGACGCTTCTCTTCCATTCTTTAGCTATTTTCTTGCTTCACCAAATAACATTTAATAAGCTTGCGAGCCAAGTCAAACCACGTTCACCTAGAACTCTCATACATCTATAGAATATTATCAAGTCCTATATCTTTCCCATGTTTCATAGCCTTCAGTGCCTCCTCTACTTCCTTCCTTTTGTACCCATTTATAGCTTGCACGATTCAGGTACCTTTCACTACTAATTAGATCTCTCAAACTGATATCCTTATTTCCTTTCCCAATGAAAAGTTATGGAAATATTGCTTCCATCTAATCTCTATATCCTTCTAAGTAACAAGTACATATCCTTTCTTATCCTTAATGCATCTCACTTGAGAAAGATCTTAGGTCTTCTTTTCTATTGCTTTAGTCAATCTGAATAAATCCTTTTGTCCCTCAGAGTCAATTTTTTTATACAAAACTTCATAAGTTTTTGACTTAGCTTCAGTTACATCCTTCTTTGCTATCTTTTAGTTTGTGACAGTTTCGTCTGTACTATTCTTATACATAGTTTTTAAAGCAAGCTATTTTGATTTTAAACTTCTCTTGCACTCTTTCGCTCCACTACCAAGCCTCCTTTTGGCTTGGTACTCCTCCCTTAGACTCACCTAGCATCTCTTTGGCTATTTTCGGATATAAGATGTTACCACTTCCCACATCTCATTCGTACTTCCATTATAACCATAAGAAAAGTGTTCTAAAACCTTCTCCTTGAAGCTTGATTGCTTCAATTGCAGATTCCACTATCTAGTCATAATGATCTTGAAAATCATATTTTTATTTACTAACCCTTTTAATTGCACATCCATGACTAGCCATCGATGTTGAGATTCCATCATCTAATTTTAATTATCATGGAAATCATCTCTTGAGATTACTTTGCAGTCTTTACAACCCAACTAATCTCTTCTCCTCATCACAAAGTAGCCTATCTGTTTTTTGTCATACACTCTTATATGTAATTAAATGCTCCTCCCTCTTCTTGAAGAGAGTGTTTGCTATGAAACGGTTATAAGCTGTTACAAAATCCATAATGATGTTTTTCCTCTTTATTTCTATCCCCAAAGCCATGGCCTCCATACACATTAGCATACTCTAATGCATCCTTTCTCACATGTCCACTAAGATCTTCACCTAGGCAAATCATGTAATAATCAATGACCATCATAGGAGTATACTTTTTTCGTAGATTTGAAATGTGAAAAAATATTTCTAAGATGATCATCGTTTATTAAATCAACTCTCTTTGTGGGATTCATTGCATAATGTTATCCAAATCCTCTCAAAAATCTTGTTTAAACATGTCCTCTAAATCAATTTGTGATGGATAAACTGAGATGATATTCTAAATTTCTTCTTCAAGCACCAATTTTAGCAAAAATAATCTGATCCTGAAATCTTTGCTCCTCAACCACACTATCATTCAAATCCTTATGAATGACTACTCCAACATCATTTTAACAGTTTTCTTTACCTGAATACCATAATTGAAGGCACGTCATCTAGATCTCCCCCGCTTTCTCTCTAACCCATTTGGTCTCCTGAAGACATATTGTTGTGAAATCGAGGGGTTCCCTTAACTATCCTACAAAGGATGATTAGCAGCGGAGCGTTCCCCACATAGAACCAAGCAAAATAATCGTAACACGATAACCAAGCAACAACAAAGAGATGAGAAATTTTACATGGGAAAACCCCCCTCGATGTGAGAAAGGGGAAAAACCCACGGGACACAACGACCCCCAACAAATCCACTAGGTCGGAAAAATAAGAGGGCACAATATCTTCTCAGTTTTGTTGCCCAACAAAACTGAGGTTCAGATACAAGAATAAAATTAGATAATTGTCATCTTGCATTTGGAGAACACGATACCGTTGCTTCTCCTCATGCACGATTCTTCCTCGCGCGGATGCACCTCATGCCTCTGCGGACTGCTCTTCACGCCCCTGCGGGCTGCTCTCTGCGCCTTGCCAGGACTACTCCTCACACCTTGCGCGGGTGGCTTCTCTCCTTACTTGGAGAGAAAGAACTAAGAAAGAAGAGAGGGAGAGATGCTTGAGTTGGGATAATCCCCAATGCCATGCATGGTGCGTTATTTATACTACTCTTGCCTCCTCTCTCTCCTCCTAGTCCTATTTGGAATAGGACCTCAAAGAGATAATTATCCAACAACCTCCCCCCTATTTAGGGATTGGATAATAACGAACAACCTTTTTTTAAAATTAGGAGCAGATAATGTTACCAACAACCTCCCCCACCGTTTCCAATGGGGGGGTGTCTCCAAGAAGATGATCACTGAGACGTGACACCGTTTAGCTCTCTACAAAGCTGCAGCTTATCACGAGTCACAACCTTCGTCAGCATATCTGATGGATTTTCATATGTGTGGACCATCTTCAGAATGAGATGCTTCTTGTCAATAGTATCTCTCAGCCAATGATATCGTACATCTATGTGCTTTGTGCGAGCACGGTGCATAGTGCTCTTGCTCAGATCAACGGCACTCTGGCTATCACAGAAGACAATCAGCTCACTGTCTTCGCATCCAAGTTCACTAAGGAATCGTTGTAACCACAACACTTCTTTTCTTGCTTTTACTGCTGCAATGTACTCGGCTTTAGTTGTTGAGAGCGTAATGTATTTCTGCAACTTGGACTGCCACGAGATCGCCCCCCCTGTGAAAGTGAAAATGTACCCAGAAGTCGATTTCCTATGATCCACATCTCCTGCCATGTCAACATCTGTGTATCCACGGAGTTTGAGATCTGACCTCCCAAAAATCAAACACATACTTGAGGTCCCTCTTAAGTATCACAGAGTCCATTTCAAAGCTTCCCAGTGATCCTTCTCTGGATTCGACATGAATCTGCTCACTATGCCCACGGCATGAGCAATGTCGGATCTGCTACAAACTATGGCATACATAAGGCTGCCAACTGCAGACTGGTAAGGAATCTTGATCATCTCAGCTTTCTCCTCAGAAGTAGACGGACATGTCTCTTTTGTCAACTTGAAATGAGCGGCAAGGGGTGTGCTGATAGGATTCGCATTCTTCATGTTGAACCGCTCCAGAATGCATTCAACATACCTCTCTTAAGAAAACCACAACTTGTGCTTCTTCTTGTCATCAGTGATCTGCATCTCAAGCATGTTGCTTGCCTTACCCAAAGCCTTCATCTCAAACCCTAGAAAGTTCCCTTTTGAGCTTTGCGATCAATGCAGGATCATGGCCAACTATCAACATGTCATCCACATAGATCAACAGGATAATGAACCTACCATTGGGAAGACGTCGAACACACATGGATCTGCTGTAGTCCTCTTGAAATTCTGCTTCGTCATATAGGCATCAAACTTCAAGTACCACTGTCTATGGGCTTGCTTCAAGCCATAGAGACTCTTCCTCAGCCTGCGAACCATGTGCTCTTTACCCTTCTCTTGGTATCCTTGTGGCTGCTCCATATAGATTTCTTCCTTCAGATCACCGTGAAGAAAGGCTGTCTTCACATCCATCTGCTCTAGCTCAAGGTCTAGGCTTGCAAGGCCTAGCACCATGATGAAACTCGATTTCATCATCTTAATTCTCCTTTCTTAACCCCCTTGCTTAAAAGTATGTCAATAAAAATCAGATTAAGTCCTGTAGTTATCAGAGTCTTAAATAAATTAAAAATCACAAAAAAATCACAAAATTAAAAATCATGGTGTTTTTATCCTTAAAAAAACTCTCAAAAATATTTTCTATCTTCAAATGACCTCGTCTACATTTTTGGTCAACATGAAACTTGTATATCACATCGAGATCTACAACTTTCATGTTTTGAGTTTTCTCAAATTTAGCCATTTGCTCCTCCATATCTCACCATCTTTCTTTGAATATTCTAGTTGGGCCACGTGGCCGCATCCCCTCGCTCCACGCCGCCCGCGCCCAGCCGCCGTCGGATGAAGGTATGGGGGCCTTGATCACCGCCGTCCATTGCCACTTTGATATCCACCGTCCGATCAAGCTCCCGGCTTCATCTCCGCCATCCGCTAGCGCCCGTTCATCCTTACGCCATGTGTCATATCCTCCACCGTCAGGTCATCTTCTGGAGCTGAGATCTCCACCTCACATTCCCGCCCTCTTCTGAGCCCTTACATCATAAACCTTATCCCTTCATCACCGTTCGCTTCCGCCTGCCCGTGCGCTCGACACGTGGTGACATCCTGGGCCCTCCGATCATGTCTCCCTCGATCAGATCGAAGCCACTGGTTAGCGCCTCACTCCCGGCCGTTGGATCTCAATATCCAACGGCCACGAGGTCGTCCCCTACCTCCGAACCCCTTCTCTTTCCCACGACAGCCATCTCGCAAACCACCTTCTCCCTTCCATTTTTATCCGACTCCACGATCTCCATCTCCAAGCTCTAACTGCCACACAACATACTGATGAGCGACCCGAGCGAACGAGGTAAAGGTACTAAATAGGTCGTTGTGACCTCAATCACTCAGAGTCACTCAATCAAGAAAAATATCGGACCACTGCTAAAAATAAAATCAATCAAGCTCAAGACAGCGGTCCAGCTATGAGATTAACCTGGTATAGCACCCAAGGTCGAACTCAAGGAGCACGGGTTGGCCAAAGGCCTACGAAGTAGTAAAAATAAAATAAAATAAAAGACAAGTATTTTTAGTGGTTTTTAATGATTTTTATATTTTTTTTTATGTTTTTAAATGTGAAGAAAATAAAAGAAACACAAAATCAATCACACTTTGGCTAATTATTTAATGCATCAAAAATTAAGCAAAAATTCAAACAAAACTGTTTTTATGTTTTTTTATGTTTTTTAGTATTTTTGGTTAATTTTTGATGATTTTTTGATGTATATTTTATTTTCTAAAAATCAAACAGTGATAGAAAAGCAAGATACTGTCCAGCCAGGAACAAAATCCCTAAATAAAATATCTAAGGATCTCAAGAGGGCCTGGAGGTATTTTTCCTGTATACTAGACAAAACAAGGAAAATTTGAGCACCAAAATTATTGTTTTGGGGTTTTTAAATTATTTATTATAATTTTTATGAGTTTTTAGGTGTTTTAGAATTTTTAGGGTTTTTAAGCAATGAAAAATAGCCAAAATTGGCTAGAAAATCAAGGAACACAAAAGAAACAGTATCTAATTTTTATAGAATTTTTGAGGGGGTTTTTTATTTTTTTGGGATTTTTAAAACTAGACAGTGGCTGAAATAGAGGTTTTTGAATTTTTAAAAATAACAAACAAAATCAAAAATGTCCTCAAAAATTCTCAAAAATCCTACAACATGGCAGGAGCCATGTGTCAAATTTTCATCGAATTTGGAGGTGATTTGATATTTTATTCAAAAATCAAAAGAGGGTACTGTGCACAGGGACTTAAGTGCAAATACCCGAAGTTCTGGGGGTCCAGGTGCAAAATACCCTAAGAAGCACGCGCGCGGCGCGTGCCTGGGGCACTCAGGGACCTTTTGGTAAGAAAAACAAGTCCGAGGACCTTTTGGTAACTCGTACTAAAAAGTCCAGGGGCTGTATTGCAAATAACCCACTAATAGACGCACATGTGCAATTAAAACACTCACAGGGGCATATATGCAATTACTAAAAATATTTCATTCATTAACGAACATCCAGAACTACAGGACTAAAGTTGCAAATGACCCAAACATACACGTGACGACGCACGTGGCTCACACAAACAGGGGCATATAAGCAAATAAGCTAAAGCATGAGGTCCAGTGTGCAAAATACCCTAAAACTAAACAACTGACGAAAGTAATTACAGGACTAAAACGAAATAAAAACAAAAGCTGGGCCTAAGGGTAATTTACCCTTTATTAAGCGGGCCGTCGGATGCGCTCCACGTGGCTGATCTGACGGGTCTGGCTGGTGGGCGCTCCAGATGGCGTCTCCTCAGATCTGACGCTCGAAACAACTCCTCAGATGGACGGCTCCGATCACACCTGGAGCGAGGAGACACGATCGACGGTCTGGGAGGATCCAGGAAGAACAGGTCGCCGGCGACTTTCGCCGGCCTCGTGCGAGCGCGGTGGTCCTCGTCTGCTGCCTCTGAAGATCGGAACAGGTCCGTGGTGAAGCTCCGCAGCTGAAGGTGGGCTCCGATGGCCCAGCCGAGCCCTGGAGGGGCTCCGACGAGGTTGACGGAGGAGAGCTCCTGGCCGAATGTCAGGAGGCCTCAGATGGCCTCCTCTGGTCCTGCAAAATGGGTCAGAAGCTTCGCGGGTCGAGGGCAAAGTGCCTCGACCCGGTTAGGCGGCGTGAAGGTGGTCTATGCGTCGGGATGAGCGAGCTCCGGCGAGCGACGGACGGTAGATCTCGAACCCCAGCTCCTGTGCGAGCTGGGTTGGATGGGTGTATGGAGAAGGTGCGCGGAGGGACGGTGAAGGTGAATATGGGTTCCTATGATCGAAATGATGCGCGAGGTGGTCGGAATCAATGAAACACGGCGGCGGTGCAAATTGGGGCAAAACGGAAATTAAGCTAAATAGAGAAGCTAAGGGGTTACCTGGGCGGATGGTGAGACTATGCTGGAGCTGGTGGAGCTCCTGGTCGTGGCCTCAAGGGGTGTCTCGGCCCGAGGCTCGAGCTCCTGCTCTGGGCGGAGCTGCGGCGGAGCTAACTCGCCGGATCAGTGGTCCGGCCACCCTCTCCTCGCTGCGACACGGGCAACCGAGAGCTGTCACCTCAGGGATAGCTGTGGAGGTCACGGGATGAAGAGTGGAGAGCCAAAGATGCATGAAAACGGGGGCGGAGCTCGGAATTTATATGGGTGCAGGTCCGGGAAGGAGGGCTCGGGTCCGGCTCGATTGAGCACGGATCCCTAGGATCAATGTCGGGCGAGATTCCCGGATACTTGGGGAGTGATTAGGACCCTGGGTTAGGCTAAATGGTGATCGGGTCTGGTGGGAATAAATGGGAGAAGTCGGGTCCGCGAACCAGACCCGTGGGAAGTGGTCCACCGGGGGGAGTTGACCGGGCGGTCAACAACCCCCGTGGACCAATGGGAATCAAACCACGTCAGAAAAGATTTAGAAATTGAATTAAAAATAACAAATGGCTGATTTAATTAAAACTCAAAACATGAAATATTTTGTTTTAATTTTTTCTATTTTTTGGTGATTTTTAATTAATTTTTGGAAATGAAAATAAGGTATGTACATTATATAGCTATATATAGGTATAAATACAATATAGGGTTTTTAATTTTGATTTTTTAATTAGTTATTTTTATACATTTTTATTCCTATTTTATATTTTATCTATTTATATTATAAAATGAGGAATAAAAGGGTGTTTTTATTTGATTTTAATTATTTATAAACATAGGTAAAATAAATAGATATATACATCTATATACATGCATATGTACAATATGTTTTTGTTATTTTAATTTTGTTATTTTTATTTGATTTTTGTTTTGTTTTCTTTTTATTTATTTTATTTACAATATATAACATAGAATATTTACAAAAAGTTTAGAAAATAAATTTTATTTATTCATAAGGTTAAATAAATAAGGAGGCATGGTCTATGTACATAGTGAAAGTATATTTTTGGTCTTTTTGGTTTTTAGCTTTTTGTTTTGTTTTATACTTTATAAATATGTACAAATATTTACAAACATATTTTTAGGTGAGGAAAACATTTTATTTTTATTTACAAATATTTACACATGAGCCCCTATCTCCCTCTACTTGGCTTTTATGCGGTCAGGCTCATGCTGAGCCCTCCCTTGGGTTAGGTTGCTCAATATTTATTCTAAATATTTCCCTCTTTTTCTTTTTAATCTTTATTCTTTTATTTTTGCACAAAAACATGCTAATTATAGATTTTTACAAAATGCATGCTTTTGTTAAGTATTCCTATTTACAAGTATCTACATGCATTTGCATAGGTTTTTGCAGCTAAATATAAGAATAAAGAGTGATGAATGGGTATTCATCACCCCCCTATACTATACTTGCTAGTCCCTTAGCAAACACTTATTTGAAAAAGAAGTGAAAAAGAAAGAAAAAGAAAAAGAAAAAGAGGATGTACATGGATCAAGGTTGATTATTAAACTTGCCTTCATTAAATTGAGGTATGGAGCTCAATCAGATCTTTGGATTATTAATGTGTCGGAACCTTATTTAGACTTAAGCTTAAAACCTAACAGCCTCTAAGTTCCACTAATCTATAATCAAGACTCCTCAATGCTCCAGATCAGAACAAGTCATCAATAACAAACCCTGAAGACCATGAATCTTTTCTTGTCCTGTGAAAGTGAGGTCTAAGCTCTCCACCTCAGAAATGGCAACTTGACAACCCTCCTCAACAAGGTAACTCTATGACCTCAATCTGGCCACTCTTTCCTCGAGGAGCGGGGTATTCCCTTCTATGTTCAAGTTCAACCGGCTCAAGAAGAGGGGGAAGAAGAGAATGGGTCAAGGCCAGTGTAGCCAAGTACCCTTGGGAGCTTGACCAGTGTAGCCAAGTCTCCCTGCTGCAAGCTACAACAGGTGGATCATGAAACCAAGCTTTGCTTATTGCACTTATATACATACTCCGGTGGGATTATCATTTTCTCTCAGACCCACCACTTTTTTGGAGTTCTTTTCTTTTTGCACATATTTTTTTTTCGAGTGCATCTATACAACATATACATGTGCAGCATATATACAAGGAGTTTTTCCTCTTGAGCCAGTAGACTATCCCTCTTTTGAAGCTTTATTGCAACCCACAACTCCCGTCGTTAGACCTCATGGCAACCAGACCAAGTTGAGACGCACTTCCTTCACTATAAGAAGAAGAGAGGTTCCGCCTAGAAGTACTACCCTCATATGCTACCCCAAGTCAAGGAAGACTGCCTCCTCACCACCTCATCCGTAGAGAGCTCGGTGCATAGTGTGGGTGTCCAAGTAAAGCCATAATCTATATGAGTCATGTGTTGTTGTTAAGTGCTCTACTTAGGCTCATTGAGATGACATGTGATCATAGCCTAGTGGACTCAAAGAATTAAGTCACCATGGACCTGAAAAGCCTTAAACCTAAGTCCTATAAGGTTCCTCTTAGAATTAGGTGGATTAAGATCTTAATCAAGCTCCATTTCTCAATTTGATTCCAGGCTAGTTTAAATGTCAACTATCATCCAGAAAAACTATATACATATGTATAAAAAGATGCTTATTTACACACATTTTACAATCCTGCAAAATTTTTGAAAAATGTTTTGAAATCATGAATGGATGATGCATGAAGTGCAAGTTTTGCAAAAAGGGATATTTACACACATTTACACAAGATTTTTGCAAACTTTTGATTTTCAAAACATTTTGGAAAAATTTTGTACTATATACATAATTTTGATACAAAAATATTTACACAAGCTTTACACAAAAGATTTTTGAAATCATTTTTACGAAAATAGTTTGTACAATGGCTATGTATGTGCAAATAAAAGAAGATTATGTACATGAAATTTTTTAATTTTTGTGCTTTTTAGCCATTTTTATTTATTAACACACTCACACAAAGTACGAGTTAAGGCTAAGGTATATATGAAATATATACACACCCCCCTATACTTAGCTCGAACGATGTCCTCAGAGTCAAGAGCGATGAAGAAGACATAACTCGTGCTAGGTATAGGGAAGTGAAAAGAAAAGGCTATACAAAAGGGAAATGAAAAGTCAAGAGGGACTCAAGTCTCCCCCCTATACTTAGGATCAAGTAATCCTAAGTATAGCAAGCTGTATACTAAGGGAAAACCTGAGTGCAGAATGTACAGGGTCTACCCCCCCTATACTTAGGGTGAGATATCCCTAAGTATAGGCAGCAAAACAGGGGTAGACAGAAGCAAAAGAAATACCCGCAAGGTCTCACATCCCCCCTATACTTAGGGTAAAGTGCACCCTAAGTATAGCATAATCACAAGATGGAGAAAGGGATGTGGGACTAAAGAATGTGATGATATGGACATCTGGATCTATATACAACAGAAGATCATTGAAGCTCAGGCGTGAGATGTATTAGATGTGAGTCAAAGACCACATCTCACGCAAAATGAATAGGGGCAAGATCAACGACCCGCGGCTCATGATCTAGAAATGGCTTGAGCCGCTGGCCGTTCACTCGGAAGGTACTCTCAGAAGACAACTCGGATATGTCGATGCTACCGTTGTCGTGTACCTTCCTAACCAGATAAGGTCCTTTCCATTTGCTCTGTAGCTTCCCTGGAAATAGTCTAAGCCTCGCATCAAACAACCATACTCTCTGTCCAATCTCAAAATGTTTGTGGCTGATATGAGAATCATGCCACTCCTTGACTTTCTCCTTATAATGTAGGCTGCTTGAGAACGCTGCATCTCTAAGCTCCTCCAGGGCAGCTAGCTCTACCCTCCTCTGGTCTCCCATACCATCTGGATCCATAAGTATGTTTGTAACTGCCCAAAGTGACTTGTGCCTCAGCTCAACAGGTAAATGGCATGGCTTGCCATATACGAGGCGAAAGGGAGATGTGCCCAAAGGTGTTTTGAAAGACGTCCTATATGCCCACAAGACCGAGTCCAAAAGCTGTGACCAATCCTTTCGGTCAGGGCGGACGACTTTCTGCAGAATAGTCTTGATCTCCCTATTCGACACTTCGGCTAGACCATTCGTCTGTGGATGGTAAGGTGTAGCAACACGATGGTCTATGCCGAACTCGCTAGCAAGTGCCTTCACCTGGTTGTTGATGAAGTGAGATCCCCCATCAGAAATCAGAACTCGTGGAACCCCGAACCGCGTGATGATGTGCTTCCTCAAAAATCTGCAAACTGTCCTCGCATCAGCGGCTCGGGCGGGGATAGCCTCCACCCAACGACTCACATAGTCTACGGCCAACAGAATGTACTCAAATCCCTGACTCTTAGGGAATGGACCCATGAAATCGATGCCCCATGCGTCAAAAACCTCACAGAAGTGAATGGGCTGCATCGACATCATATCACGCTGTCCACAAGTGCCCATCCTCTGACAGTCAGTACACCTCTTCACGAACTCATCTGAGTCTTTGAAGAGGGTAGGCCACCACAAGCCGGATTGGAGCACCTTCTGTGCCGTTCTCCTCCCAGAATGATGTCCTCCTGCCTCAAGCTTGTGGCAGTAAGTGAGGACGCTATGGTGTTCCTCCTGAGGAATACACCGACGCCAGACGCTATCCCCTCCTTCGTGGTAAAGGATGGGATCCTCCCAGTGGTAGGACTTGGCCTTCGCAAGGAAGGTCTCAAGTCTCTGCCTGGGCCAATCTTGTGGGACTTTCCCAACAACGAGAAAGTTCACAATATCGGCGTACCATGGGAGTGAGGCGATAGCAAGGATCGCCTCATCTGGGAAGGTATCTCTAATAGGGTCAATCGGCTCAGAATCCTCAGGCTGCTCTAGTCGGGAGAGATGATCCGCCACCACATTCTTGACTCCAGGCTTATCTTTGATCTCAATATCGAACTCCTGGAGTAGAAGGATCCATCTAGTCAGTCTGGCCTTGGCATCCTTCTTTGCCATGAGGTACATGATGGCGGTGTGATCTGTAAACAAAGTCACTCTAGATCCGATGATATACGATCTGAACTTATCCAGGGCAAACACTACGGCTAGCATCTCCTTCTCCGTGACTGTGTAATTCCGCTGGGCGGAATCCAATGTGCGGATAGCGTAGTGTATAGCAAATGGCACTCCATCCCTCCTCTGTCCCAGCACCGCCCCTACGGCAAAATCGGAGGCGTCCGTCATGATCTCGAATGGGAGAGACCAATCAGGCGGCTGGAGGACAGGAGCCTCAATAACGCACTGCTGGAGAGTAGCAAACGACGAAAGACACTTGTCATCGACAAGGAACTCGGTGTCTTTCGTCAAGAGGTCAGTCAACGGTCGGGCAATCCTGCTGAAATCATGAATAAATCTCCTATAAAATCCAACGTGCCCCAGAAATGACCGCAGCTGCCTCAGATTGGACGGCGATGTGAGTTTCCTAATGACATCAACCTTGGCCGGATCAACCTCCATGCCCCTGTTGGAGATGATGTGGCCAAGCACCGTCCCTTGAGTCACCATGAAGTGACTCTTCTCCCAAGATAGCACCAAGTGATACTCAATACATCGCTGGAGTACTCGATCTAGGCAGTCAAGACAAGAATCGAATCCGTCGCCGTAGATCGAGAAATCATCCATGAAGACCTCCAAGCACTCCCCTACCATGTCCGAGAAGATCGACAGCATGCACCTCTGAAAAGTCGCAGGGGCATTGCATAGCCCAAATGGCATGCGTCGAAAAGCATATGTGCCGAAGGGACAGGTAAAGGTGGTCTTCTCCTGGTCCTCAGGAGCGATGGCCACTTGGTTGTAGCCCGAGTACCCATCCAGGAAGCAATAATGGCTCTTCCCTGCCAGTCTCTCAATGATCTGGTCAATAAAAGGCAGGGGGAAATGGTCCTTCTTGGTGGCTTGGTTGAGTCTCCTGTAGTCAACACAAACCCTCCAAGAGGTGGGTACTCGTGTAGCGATCTCCTCTCCCGACTCACTGATCACAGTCGTGATGCCCGTCTTCTTGGGCACCACATGCAAGGGGCTAACCCACTTGGAGTCGGAAATGGGATAAATAAAACCTGCACCCCACCATTTTGATATTTCCTTCATCACAACCTCTCTCAGGTTGGGGTTCAGACGCCGCTGGAACTCACGCGACGGCTTCGCCCCATCCTCGAGATAGATATGGTGGGAGCACACTGATGGACTAATCCCATGGAGATCTGCTACGCTCCATCCGATCGCCTTGCGGTTCTTTTCAAGAACCCCCATCAAACGGGATTCCTGCTCTCCAGTCAACTCGGCGGAGATGATGACTGGGTACATCTCTGGCTCGCCCGCAAGGAATCGATACTTCAACGAAGTAGGGAGCGGCTTCAGCTCTGGAATGCTGGGTGCCGGCAAATCTGGCTGTGGAAGAAACTGAGTGAAAGCTGCAAGGTCGGCCAAATCTGTCTGGGAAAGTGAAAGCGTACTCTCGCAAACTGGATCGGGAGAAGGCGACTCAACTGTACTGTCTCTGCTCGGCTCTACATCTACCTCCTCCTCATCTATAGGCTCAGATGGACTCAGGTCTGGCATCTGATCATAGCAATTGGCCCAATCAGACTCTGAATCCGAGGGATCTGTATCAACCGCGGTGGCATCAGTACCACCAGAAAACAAGGTGGCTTCAGCACCACCATCACTAGTCATCGTGCTGCGATCAAGGACCGGCTCTGCTGCCTCAATGGTATCCTGAACCAGGTCTGTGCTCTCCAGACTCTCCTCTGCTATCGTCTCTGCATCAGCTGCATCTGAAAGTGAGAGGGTAGTCTGTGTCTCAAGATCTGCCCAAGCTGCCTCATCATCTGTGATCACAAAATCACAGTCCTGGTGGATGTCTGGCTCTGCGTCTGTCAGCTGCTCTGAATCTGTACTCGCATCTGAGCGGGCTCTGAATCTAGCTCTGTAGTCCTCGACCGTCTCTATTTGTATACTCTCGCCCTGGACGCGAAAGTACACCTTCCCGCTGTCATGATCAGTCACCGCCTTGGCTGTGGCCAAGAACGGACGACCAAGGATGATGGGGGTATCGGCCACTGACTCAGGGATCTCCATGTCCAACACTACGAAGTCCACGGGGAATTTCAGGCCCTGAATCGTGACGATAACGTCTCGTAATAACCCCTTCGGCCTCTTGACAGATCGATCAGCGAACTGAAGGACTGTCCTGCTCTGTCGAAGAGTGCCCAACTCGAAGCGGTCGAGAAGGGCTGCCGGAAGAAGGTTAATCGACGATCCGCTATCTAGAAGAGTACGGTCGAACCTCTGCTCACTAATCTGGCATCTGACATACGGGGCCCCTGAATCTGGCCTCTTGGCTGGCAGGCGGTTCTGGATCGCGAAGCACGTGGCTTTGGTCAACACATGTATCTCGGAAGTGTGGTTCCTCCTCCTCCTCCTGACTGTAGTCCTCTCTCTCAAAGATCGCTGGAGAAGGGGGATGTGCTGCAAAGCCTCCTGGAGGGTCAGCTGGATGTGGAATCGATCGATCATACTCTGACTGAACTCCTCAAGCTCTCTCTTTTTTGGATCATTTTTCTTCCCCTTCCCCATCTGAAGGGCTCTAGGGAAGGGGATCACTGGGTCCTTCTCAGATGAAGGACTAGGAAAAGGTCTAAGCGGTTCAGGGACCGGATCCACACATACATCATGCACCACAGTGGGACCAGAAGAAAGTAAACCTTTTCCTTTATTCACAACAGAGTTCTGAGATACAGGAATACGAGGAAAGACAACATCTCTATCTGTACAAACACCGGTGGCCTCAGTACCACCACGGGCTGGCTCTGCTGCTGCTGCTGGTAGACGTCGTGCGGCCTCAGTACCGCGGGCTGGCTCGGCTGAACGGGTGGCATCAGTACCACCTCCTAGATCTGGTGAAGCGGCGGCCTCAGTACCGCCGGTGGGATCAGCATCCTTGGTGGCTTCAGTGCCACCGTCATCATCTGGAGCGGCCTCAGTACCGCTCTCCTCCTCCTGTGGCGCCTCTGGGATGTCCTCGTGGTGAAGCTCAGATGAGGCGCCGCCGCCTGCTGGGGTCCTACCGCTCCTAAGTGTGACAAAATCAGCATCAAATAGATCCGAAGATGTATCATCAAATGGGTCACTAGGAGTGGCTAACTCAATATGTACTACCTGCTCAGATTTCCTCTTGAGGTTGTTCGGATTCGGCTCTATCTGGGCTGGTGTGGCGGCCTTCCCTCTCACCAGGTCCCGCATCTCCTGGCGGAACTCGTCCATCTCCCGTCTGAATGTGGCCTGCTGGTCCGTGAGGAGGCGGGCGATGTCATCCAAAGCGGGGCTCTCGTGGGAGCCCGACGGGTGGCCTCTCTGTGGGTGAGGCTGCTGGAACTGCTGCTGTTGGTGCTGGTAAGAGGGGTATGATGGAGGGTGCTGCTGCTGGTATCCCGGGTGAGCCTGCTGCTCACGTCTCCACGACTGTCCCTGCTGCTGATAGGGACGCGGACCGAAGGATGACTGGTGCTGCTGATATGTTGGGGGCTGCTGCTGCGGCTGGTGGTGATCTCTCTGCTGGGAGTACTGCCCTCCCTGTCCTGACGGCTGCTGCTGGGGCTGGGCACCACCACTCCCCCACCTGAATCCGGGATGGTCTCGTCGGATCCCAGGCTGGGGGCGGTCGTACCAAATCCCGTTGACATCCATCAACGGCTCGGCATCGTAGGGGGCTGGCGGGAGTACTGCCAGAGGCTGATCCGGCTGGTAGACCACCATCTGCATCTCTGGAGATGGTGGGGACTGGTAGGTGGGCTGCGGCTGCTGGTACGGCTCCGCCTGTACAAGATGGACCTGTCTAGGCTGCACGTGGGTGCTGGAGCGCTGGGACGAGCTGCTGCTGCTGCCGGCGTCGCCTCGCGACTGAAAACGGGGCTGAGAAGCCGTCTGTGCCTCCTGGAGACACATGAGCTGTGTCTTCATGTCGCTCAGAACCTGTGCCATCTGCTCCATCTGCGTGATACCCTGGCACTGCTTCTTCTCTATCAGCTCCATGCGGTCCAGCTTCTCGCTGATAATGCCCATGTCCGCAGCTGATGACTCTGCCTGTGCTGCTGCGGCTGCGGACAAACTGGATGGACCTGCATCTACCCGTGCTATCCGCTGGTACTGCACGGGTCCTGGCTGATGTGGCTGGGTCTTCTGAGTATACAACCTGGTCTGAGACATCACCATATAGTTCTCAGCCATCTCCTCGTAGATGGCCCAGACCTGGTCGTGGTCCTTGGCGAAGTAGGACCCGCCGCAAGAAGCATTCACCAGGCCCTGTAGCTCTGGTGTCAACCCGCTAAAGAAGCTCTGAACTAGGTTCGGCTTGGAGATGTCATGGTGCGGGCATCGGTCCAGGAGCTCTCGAAACCTCTCCCAAGCCTCGTGGAACTGCTCGTTGGGGAACATGGAGAAGTTGCTGATCAGGGCCCTCGCTGCATTCGTCCGCCCGAGTGGATAGTACTTGTTCAAGTACTCGGTGCGGAGCTGCTCCCAGGTATAGACAAACCTCCCGAGATGCTTCAGCCAGGTGGCTGCTCTATCTGCCAGTGAAAATGGGAAGGCTATCATCCGGATTGTGTCCTGGTCCACATGCCGGTCGTGGACAGTGCTGCAAATCATCAGAAACTCCTGGAGGTGAAGGTGGGGCTCTGATAGGCCCCAGAACCGACCGGTCTTGTGTTCCACACAAGGCGGGAGCACAGTCGTAGTGTCGACCAACCAAATCCTGGAGTCAATCAACAATTAACCCACAAAGCAAGAATGTATCAATTAAGTCCAAAAAAATAAATGTGAATTAATTTTTATTACTCTACAACAAAATGTATAGTGACAAGCATGTAGAGGTCGAACCACAGAGAGCAATACAAAATGCGTAGCCTAGATGTATCACCAAGTCATCCATGTGTGAAGCTTGTTTTTATGTGGGTTTTTAATTTTATATTTATTTTATTTTATTTTATTTTTTTTTATTTTATGCTTTTTATTTTGTTTTCATATTTTTATATAGTTTTTTTTTACATTTTCTTTTTATATATATTATCTATATAGGGACATAGATATACATAGAATATATAATATAGGTATAGGGATATATATATATATAGAGATAGGTGTGAGGAGAAAAAGATATATAGAGTACATATATCAACATATATGTATTTATGCAAAATATACTATCTACAAGATCTTTTTTTTTTAATTTCAAAAAGGTCCTTAATATAGGACTATATTAATGGCCGAATACAATTAGGGCTTTTAAAAATATCAAATGAATCCAAAAATTGCCCAAATTAATTTTACTAAGTAAATAATATATATACATAATTATTAAACAGAGAAATATGTTTTTGGTATTTTTCTGGGGTTTTTACATTTTTTTTTGATGGACTTTGGAGCTTTTTAATTTTTATGTTTTTTCTTTTTCTTATTTTTAGGTTTTTTCATTTTCTGGACTCAATATATAGATATTTATACCATATATATTTTTTTGGAATTTTTCAAAAACATTTTATAATTTTTTTGTATTTTATAAATTAGACAGTGAAGAAAATGCATGTTTTTGATTTTTAATAAATACCAAAATGCAACAAAATTCAAATCTAAAAACATAGCAAGCAAGGGTACCCTAACAGGAGCATATGCCTATTTTTTCAAAATTTTTCAAAGAAATATAGAGCACAAAATAAATAGACAAAGCATCCCAAAATATATGGCCTGGCAGGGGCATTGTTGCAATTATAACATTTGTTCGGGGTGTCCATGCAAATATCACAGTACAAATAAACATTTCTTTTTATTTTACAGGCCATTTTACAATTATCAAAACCCGGCAGGGGTTATGTGCAAAAACTCCTGCGCCTCACGTGGGACTACACGTGAGGCGCAGAGGGACCCATCTGCAAATAAAATTAAACTAAGGGATCAAACTGCAAATTATACAAGTTATTTACAACGTGACATTTTATTTTTGGAATCAAATATTAATTACAAAAAGGCGGGGGGGTGTATGTGAAGTTTACCCCCTCAGGCGCTTCATCCAACGGCTGATCTTCGCTCGCTTGCCACGCGGCGCCTCCACGTGAGCCGATACCGCTTCGCCGATGGAGGGCTGGGATTAGATCACTTGAGGTGATCTGACGGTTGCTGCGGGGCTCCATCCAACGGCTCCCTTCTAATCTGGGACCTTCATCTTCATCCAACGGCGGAGAGGACGCCTGGAAGAACAGGGAAGAACGCTCGCCTGAGCGAGCTTCTCCCGGCTGGATCTCGCACCTCCGCCGTCCATCACTGCTCCACGGTGTCCCAAAAGCTTCCTGGAAGGTTCCTCTGTCGTCCGGAGGTGTTGGATCGACCAGAGGTACACTGGAGCACCCTCGCGAGGTCGGAGAAGAAGTGGGGCTCCAGGTACCTCCGGCGTGACTTGATTTCGCCTCAGGGTGCTTATTTGCGCACCAGACCTGCACAGGAAGATAGCATGGCTCGAGGGGATGCTCCTCGACCAAAAAGGTTGAAGCTGTGCAGCAAAATGAGGTGGAACGGAGGAGCTCCGACGAAGGGCGGAGGAGGAGCTCCGATTCGCCAAGACCTGGGGTCCTGGGTTGAACAAGTGTGTGCATTTGATGGAGAACTCGAAGGGGATGGAGATGAGGCGATTTAGGCGGTCGGAGACAGATAGGATCACAGTGGGGAAGTCGCCGGAGCTCAGCTCCGGCAAACTTCGAATTTCGGATTTTGGCCTAAGCCAATCATCTAAATGCTAACCTAAGGACTGGAATTAAAAGCTAATACTAAAACCTAACTACTAAGCAAGAAAGAACAGCTCTTATACCTGGGGGCCTCCAGGGAGCAGGGCGGATGCCGGAGCTCCGCCGCGTCAAAATTCTCCTCCCTCCGGCTGAGTCTCGATGCTGGGCTACTCCCCCTGTCACGAGGAACAATCCAGGCACAAGATCTAGGCGTTAGGTTGGAATGAAAGTGGCCAAATTCGAGGAGGAAGGCGGAGCTTTTTATTTATAGACATTGACGAGTGGCCTTATTGACCGGCGATTATTGATTAAACCAATGAGTCTCAGATTGATCTATGATCTTGGCGGGCATCATGGATGATCAGAGGACAAATCTTGTGAAGGAAGCGAGTGCGATGGTTCACTGAGCCAGGCGGGAAAAATGGCGGAAATCGGGGAAAAGACAGGTTGCGTGAAGTCAGACGCCTGGAGGTCCAGTTGACCGGGGTCAACGCGCGGAGGGATTGGGTTGGTCCACCTCAGCCCGCTACAAGACAGAATAGGGAATATTTCGCGAAATTGAATTATTTGGCATAGTAAATGATTTTATTAATTTTTTCCTATAAAATAAAAAATGTGTATTATTTCATGTAGTATTTATTTATGATTTTTATTTATTTTTTTGGATTATTTTATTATGGTTTTATTAAAATAATGTGTATATGTATGTATTTACATGTGTTTTTGTGTATTTCATTTTTAATTTGTTTATTTTATTTTATTATTTTATTTTCTTATTTTATGAATTTATAACTTATTTTTATGAGTATAAGGGTATTTTTGTTTGATTTTTATGTATTCATTTACATTTTCAAATAAATATGTATATGTATAAGTAAGTATACTTATAGGTATTTTACCTATAGATTATATACATCTTATTTATTTAGTGAATTTTCTTTATTTTTCTTTTAGATTTGTATTTTTAATATGTTTTATGTAATATTTACAATATTATAAAAAAATGTGGATGAATAAATAATAAAGGAATAAAATCCCCTTTTACATATAAGTGGTATAGGTATTTTGTCTATGTGGTACATAGACTTATTTTATTTTACAAATTATTTTTGGTTTTCTTTTAATGTCAATATGTATAAGTATTATATACATTATTTATAAGATTCTAAAAATATGAACTTGTAAGAATAACAACTATTGAATAAAATGAATATTTTAATCGGGTACTATATACAATGAGGGTCAAAAACCTAACTTCCACAGATGGACTCTAAAGATTATGAAACTATTTTTATAAAATAGTTCATGAAATGCTATGTACAATTAAAGGTGAGTTTGGGTGATTTGGAGTTTTTATTTGCAAGATATGGGTCTGTGAAGTTGAGATTTTTGCTTTTTATTCTGGGTATAAAATGTACACTGAGTACTATTTTTGTACAAACTCAATTTTGTATTTTCATTTACATTATTATCTACAACTTTCATGTACAAAGTTTCTTTATTTGATGAATAAATATTTATGTACAAAATAGGTGTCAAAATGCATAAATGAATAAATAAAAGAGGTATTTATTGTATATCGGCCCTTATCTCCCCCTACTTTATTCCTTGTCGACCAATTCCATGCTGGCCTTGGTCTCGGGGTTATGGTCTTAAAATATTTGCAATATTTTATTCCTTTTTCTTTTCTTCTCTTTATTCTACAATTTTGGCATTAAAAACCTTATTTTATATACAATTAATACAGATGAGTAATGAATGTTATTATGTTCAAGTTGATGCTATTTACATGCATTTGCTGGGGTTTTTGAGGCCAAAATGATAGAATAAAGGTGATGAAATGGAGATTCATCAGGCTCCTCAGTGGCGAGTCCGTGAAAACGAGGAAGCATCTGCAGGGTGTTCGGGGGGAACTTGAAGTCCCCCAAGATAGCCGGTACCACCACCCAATGGTGCATCAGTGTAGATCCGGGGTTGTGCAACTCCCGCATTGGTCTAGGTGGTCCTCCTCCTCCCGCGGCTGCTGCTGCGGCTCGTGCCTCTGCATCAGGTCCGTCCTCAGGCTCGCTCTGCTCATCTCGCTCTGCTCTGAGCCTCTCCAACTCTCTCCTCATCTCGATCATAAATGCTCCCTGATCGCGTAACTGCTACTGAACTGCATCTAATGAGGCGATCAAGGTGGAGTTGATCGCTCCCTGATCCATCACAACGTGCTCAGTGCGGGAACGATCCTTAGAACTGCCGGCCATGGCGACGTCTGCAAAACCAAACGAGCCCAACTCAGGTGCGGTCAAATGAATCAATCTCTCCTAGGGCTCGTGTCTCTCAGGAAGATCAGAAAGGGGGTCGAGGGGGAACAGGGTGGAATCATACTCGGGCTCGGAGAGCGGGTCTGGGCTCTCGCGAGCCAACCTAGATGATGAGGCAGACGCGCCCGAAAGCGGTGCAACCAGAGGCTGCCTAAGAGACCGTCTGCCCATCATCTTGATCTGGTGAGTAGTGCGGATGAGATCTGGAAAAATTACGATCAGAAAACAAACCCCCGGTTCACCAACGCAACGCGAGCTGAAGACCGTGAAAGTTCGGTCAAATTATCTTGTCGATTTTATTTTGGTGAACAAACAGAATATCAGAGCGCTTACGTGACCTGTTGGGATATCCGATGCTAACGCAACCGACTGGCCCGCACGGAAGAGTCGGTAGTCAGTCGGGACTAGCAACGGGGGGCTCTACCTAGGGTGCGGGTCACTCTCTCACGCATCCAAACCAATCAATGAGGGGGTTGCTCTCCCCAATACAAAGTTTTTAGGGTGAGCGGTTTTTAGATCAATAATTTTAGCAGTCCCAATTTTATGGTTTCACTTTTTTTTTAATATTTTTTAAAGCAAACAAAAGGCCTAACGAATTTTTCGGTTCTCCTGATTATTAGGTCCAAAACAGGGGGGAGAAGACGAAAAAGCCGATGCACGATAAATCAATGATGCATGCAAAGTCAGAAATGCGTACCTGCCTCCAGCTCTCTACATGCAATATGATCCGCGCATAAAAGTAAAGACAGAAATTAAACTAACCTAATGATGCGGCGGTAAAGCCGAGTCCTAGACGAGCAACTTCTAGTGAAGAACCGTCTAACCGGTCACCGACCTCCAAGCCAAAGAGTCCGGTCTTGGCCCGCCCCTCCTCTGTCCGACAAATCGGGGGTAGGAGTAAGCGCTTTACAGGACGGGCTACGGCACGTAGGCTACGGAGGCTAGCGAGTCGGTTATTTTTATTATTGATTTTAAGTAGGTCCAATTACGGTCTATAGGAACAGATATGCAATTAGGTGTGTGGATCCTACTAGTTACGGCACATTCACCAGAAAATCCTAAATCTAGGGGCTCGAGCAAAAACCGCGAAAAACCGGAAAAGACAGAAATAAAAGAAAAATTAAACCGCGAAGAAAGCCGCGAAAAACCGCGAAGGTCCTAAAGGGTCCCCCGAGCACACCGGTGCTCGGCGAAACAGACCCGCTACGGTCAAGAAGTCCAAGAGTGTCCAGGTCCCTGTATTATTATAATAATAATAATAAATGAAATAAAATCCTAATCTATCCTCACCCACTCAACTCTCTCTCTCGCTCTCTCCTGCGGCTTCGTAGAGAAGGAAGCCGCCTCCAAGTTCCTCGGTTGCACCGGTGATAAACGCAGATTATCGAGGGTCTAAATACGTCGTTGTGGCGACCCACAAATAAAATGCGATTTATCAACAATTAACCCACACTAAGATCAATAAATTAGAAACAATGTGGAGTTAAAATTTATTTTTAACTCTGCACAAATGATGTAAAGGGCAAGTACGCAGAGAGTTCGAACACAGGGAACAAACAGTGTAGCTCAAGCAAAAATGCTAAAGTGTATGAGTGTGTGGTGTCTACACTAAGCAAGCAAACAAAAGAAATGTTTTTGTGGGTTTTTAAATTTTTAATTTTTTTTTAATTTTTGTATTTGATTTTTGATTTTCTGATTTTTATATTTTATATTTTATATTTTTTTATTTTTCTTTTTCAAAATTGGAAAGTAAAGGTAATATAATAAAAGGCAAGGTAGAATACTTATAAAATGGTGCAAAAATAATCAAAAAGTCAGGAATAAAATGTTTTTAGTCTTTTTAGGGTTTTTTACTGTTTTTGTGATTTTTAGGGATTTTTCAAAGTGTTTTTGATATTTTTAAATACTGAAATAAGGCAAAATAGTGGAAAAAAGGCTGGCTGTGAATAAAATGAGATTTAAAAATATCAGACAGTAGCTCAAAATTTTCACACTATTTTTCTAATGAAAAGAACAAAATAAGGGATAAACAGAAGCTGAGTTTGCTATTTTTGGGTTTTTCTACTATTTTATATATTTTTTGAAGTTTTTGAGTGTTTTTAAATTTTTAGTGTTTTTCTTTTGAGATTTTTAATGAATTTTGGACTGACGCTAAAAGATGACAAAATAGACACTAGGTAATTTTTTTGGGATTTTTGGAGGTATTTTGATATTTTTTTGGTATTTTCTAAGTTAGACAGTGCACAAATAGCAAGTTTTTGATTTTTAATAAATATAAAAATAAAATAAAATCAAAAACTAAATAGCTGGCGTTAAAGTATAGGTGCACAGGAGCTTAAGTCTATTTTTGTGGAATTTTTGGAGTTAAAATGATATTTCAACTAAATACAACAACCATCCAAATATTAATCAGGCCTGGCAGGGGTATATGTGCAATATACAAAACATCCAGGGGCTAACATGCAAGTTTCCACAAAACTTAATACTGAATAAAATAATATCTGGACCCAAAATAAATATCCAAAGCCGCAAGGGCTTCCTCGCAAAAACTCCCAGGCTCACGTGCGTTACACGCGCGCCTGGGAGGGGCACGGATGTAATATCTTAAACTTTCGGGGGCTTAGATGCAAATTAACCAGAAATATATAACGTGACAAAATACTTAATGGACTACAAACTAAAACCCAGAACTACAAGGGCCCTGCCCGCAAAATGTACACGTGCGGTGGACTGGCAAGGACTAAAATGTAGATACGAAAACGTCAGGGGGTTTTCAACAATTATTACAAAAAGTTTATAAATGCAAATGAAAGATTAAGTATTAGATATTAAATACAAAAAGTATGCCGGGCTTACAATGCAAAATGCCCAGTCAAAGGCGCGGATGAACGGTGGGATATGTCCCACTTAGCCACGTGTCACGCTCTGGGCGCGCGATGCCCCTTCGCGCCCAACGGCTGCGATTAGATCCTGGGCGACTGATCAAACGGTTGCGGATGGCCCAAGATCCGACGATAGTTGTGCGCTTCAAAGAACAGACCCGATCGGACGGCTCTCGGAAGGTTCGGAAGAACAGATGAAGAACTCGCCCCAGGCGAGTTTGGAACTGTTCGCGCGTGCTCCTCCGACCTCTTTCAAGCCCGCCGGCGGGCTCCCCTTGCTCCTGGAAGGTTCCTCGATGAGACAGCGCCCTCAAAATGGCCGGAGAGCGACCGGGACACCGCCGCGGCGTGATGGTGCTGGGGGAACTCCAGGCTGTTCGAGTTCTACAAAACTCGACCCCAGGAGGGGGTCTCCGTGCACCTGGACCTGCAAAAAGGTTACAGGAAAGCGAGGGCAAAATGCCTCGCTCCCCTTAGCGGCGGATGATGGTGGCGAATGGCGAGGGAAGCGCTCACCGGAGCGAACTCCGGCGAGTTGAACGGTGAAGGTAGCGAAGTTGGGCGAACGACGAAGTGAAGATGGAAATCGATTCCTAATGCTACCAGAAACAAAAAGAAAACAAGAAAAAGTAAAGAAAACAGTACCTCAAGCCCAGATCGGCGAGGTTGGACCTCACGGCCAAGGTGGCCGGAAGTGGAGTGGAAGCCAACTCCTGGCGTCGCCGTACCTCTACAAAGGGTTGGGTGAGCTCCCCTGTCACCGGAGATTCGCACGTACCCCCTGGATGTCTAAGCCAAGCCGTGGAGTGGTTCAAAGAGAAGAGGAAGAAGAGGGGTTCGGTTTTGAACATGGTCGACAGGGCACTTTCAACGAGGCATATCTTGCGAATCTTGCATCCATTCCCCAATGTGATAGGTGGGCGTGGTAGCTGGATGATAGGTGATCAACTCTCGTGAAGACTTCGAACCCAAATGGTGAATGGAGAGGCCTCGAAAAAAGGGCGAAAGTGGGCGAAAAACCCAACATCTGACATGAACAGGAGCTGGCTCAGACAGTTGACCCGAGGTCAACTGTCAGAGCCTCCTGGTTGGTCCACGTGGACCAACCAGGAAAAACCTGCAAAAAAAAGATTTTATTAATTCATTTAAAAATAGGAAATGATTTTATTGATTTTTAATTATAAAATGAAAATTGTTTATTTTTTTATAAGTTATTTTATTATGATTTTTATTTATTTTTATGAAGTATATTTTTACAAGTTTGCGTTTACACCCCTATAGGTATCTATATCTATATAATTAAGTATTTTATTTTTATTTAGGTATTTTTAATCTATTTGATTTTGGTTTTTATTTTCTAAAATTATAAAATACTTTTATATACACAAATATATTTTTATTTTAATTTTCTGATATATTTTGTATATTAAATAAAGTATAAAAGTATTTTATATAGGTATAAGTATATGTATAATACCTATGTATCAAATATATATACGTATTTTTATTTGAGTTTTAATGATGTTTTTATTCTGATTTTAATATACATAATTATTATAAGTATTATTTACAACATTATAAAAATATAAAATTATAAAAATAATAAATAAATAATAAATTGAATATTTTAATATGTACAAGGTACAATAGGGGTCCAAAAGTCAACTTTCAAACCGTAGCTCCGCCAAATGCGAAACCACCGCCATTAATTAGCTTATTTTCTTCTATATACAATTAAAGGTGAGTACGCTGCATTTGGAGTTTTTATTTGTGAGATACGGGGGCTGGGAAGTTGGCATTCTGGAATTTTATTCAGACCATAACTTTTTATCTGTGCATTATTTTTATGTGAAATCAATTTTGTATTTTTCTTTATTTAATTATCTACAACTTTCATGTACAAAGTTTCTTTATTTGAAGTGTAAAAAGTGGAACCAAAAATAGGTCCCAAAATGAATAAAGAATGAATATAATGTATAGGTATTTTATACTGTATTTTGGCCCTTATCTCCCCCTACTTTATTCCTTGTCGACCTATTCATCAAGATGCCTAGGTCTCGGGGTTTCGGGTCATAAAATATTTACAATATTTTAATCTTTTTCTTTTCTTTATTTATTCTATAATTTTGGCCTTAATTACAGTAATTTACACACTGTTTAGATGCACATGCATGGATGCTAAGATGATGGTTTTAATGCTATTTACAGGCATTTGCTAGGATTTTAGGTGCCAAAATGATAGAATAAAGATGATGAAATGTGGATTCATCATCCCCCTATACTTTACCTTTCCTAGTCCCTAGCAAACACTTATGCAATAAGTGCAAAAAGAAACGAAAGAAAAGAAAAAGAAGAACTTGGATTTTATTTGATTATCAAACTTGTCTTCGCAAAATCAAAGTTTGGAGCTTAAGTCGGACCTTTTAAGATTTAGTGCGGGCGGAACCTTAGTGAGAACTGTGTTTGAAATCCAACAGTCCCTGAGAATCCCAAAACTTCTGCTCAAGTCTCCTCAATAGCCAGGTCAGAAATATCTCAACTCATACGCAAACTCTTACGACTATGAATCTGACTTGTACAGTGTAAGTGATGGTGGCTCTCCCCAACTAGAATGATAAAGAAACTGACTTCTCCAGTATGACAACCCAGTGATTCCCCAATCCAGCAACTCCATCCTCGAGGAGCGGGGTATTCCCTTCTAAGTTCAAGTGGCAACCAACTCAAGAGGAGGGGGTGAAGAGAAGAATGGACGGTAGCCAGTGTAGCTACCTATCCTTGGATGCAAGACCAGTGTAGTCAAGTCATCCTGCTGCAGGCTCACATGATATGACTTTGGAACTCAAGCTTGCTTATTGACTTTGTACATACTTGCAGGCTTTTTATTTTTGTACATGCCTGAACTTTTTTTTTTTTTGAATACTATATACAGCAGCATTTACATAAGGAGTTTTTCCTCTTGAGCCAGTAGACTATCCCTCTTTTGAAGCTTTATCGCAACCCACGGCCTCCTGTCTTTAGACTTCCTAATCACTGGACGGGTTGGGGTGCACTTCCCTCCCTAGAGGAGGACAAATGTTTCCACTTGTGTGCGTCTCATACCGGCAAATCCAATCCCCTCACCACTCCAACTGAGTTGAGCCATGTGAAAGGTGCAGGTGTCCAAGTTAGGTCATTATCAACAAGAATCGTGCGTGTGCTCCGAAATACTCTACTTAGGCAGTCAAGAATCCATTGAACCAAGTCTCGTGATCCTCAAAGAATTAAGTCAACTAGACCTGAAGTACCTCAAACCCAGTTCCTATAAGGTTCCTGTTATTAGGTAGATTTTAAGGTCCAATCAAGCTCCAATCTCCGGATTTTCCTTAGACTTGTTCAACTATCAAACTCAATCCGAAAAATGCTCATGCTATGCAATGCAATGCAGAATGCAGAAAATATTTTTGTGATGCAATTTTCAAAGGTTTTGAACTTTTTATGGATTTTTGAAAAGATGATGCATGCAGATGCAATTTTTTTGTATTTTTCAAAGATTTTTCAGATGTTCTTGGATTTTAATTTTGCAAATGTTTTTGGGAATTTTGAAAACAAAAAGATTTTGGCTAGAAACTAGGTGAAAACATGTACACGGGAGTGCTTCTTATTTATACAAGAAGTGGATTTTAAGAATTTACAGGGTAAGTGGTCAATTTTATACATATATATATATAGTGGATTTTTGGTATGATGTAGGTATTCCTCAAACTTATTTGACACAAGCTTTTCACACAATTTTTTGAAAACTATAGTCCAAAATAATTTTTACAAACATTTTTCACACATTTGAAAATCATTTTGCAAAGGCTTTCAAAACAGTATATATAGGTTTTTCAAATCATTTTTGCAACCCTTTTTCAAACCATTTGCAAATCATTTTTCAAACATTTTATTTCACGCAAAGAAAAGAAGTTTTACAAACCACCCAGGTTGAAAACACGAAACAAAATTTTTTCAAAATAGTTTTCAATAGATGTTCACAAAGATTTTCAAACTATTTTTCAAACATTTTGCAAAAAACATTTTCACCTGATTTATTAATCAGTAAATACAAAAAGAATTTGAGGAATAACCACATCTTTTTATTAAGGATTTTAATGAATTTTAAAGAATTATTAGCCATATTTATTAAGAAAATACGAAAGTACGAGTTATGGCTAAAGTATATACGTAGTATATACGACCCCCCTATACTTAGCTTGAGCTATGTCCTCATAGATCAGAGAGAAAAGAGAAGACATCACTCGTACTGAGTATAGGAAAATCTAAAGAATAAATGAATGAATCAATGAGAAGTTGACCGTCCCCCCTATACTTAGGATCAAATAATCCTAAGTATAGCAGACTGTACACAAGGCAGGGAGGGTCAAGGGTGGGAATGAACAGATCGTACTCAGATTGTCTCCCCCTATACTTAGGGTAAAATATCCCTAAGTATAGACACGAAGAGGAGACAATGGAGAGGATTGAGAGGAATAGAACAACTCGAGGTGTACACCCCCCTATACTTAGGACAAAGTACGTCCTAAGTATGGAAAACTGTCTACAAGGGCGGCACCTTTCTGATAGATGAAGAAGATAGAAGAGGAAAAGAAGAAAAGAAGAAAAGAAGAAAAGAGATGAAGATGGAAGAAGAGATCGTGAGGATGTACACGTCACTCCCCCTATACTTAGGGTGAAAGAAGCCCTAAGTATAGGCAACAACAGGAGTGATCAGACGGACGGAGAAAGAACACTCAACTCATCTACCCCTCCTATACTTAGAACAAAGTACGTCCTAAGCAAGGCAAACACGAGAAATGGGTAGACGAGCAAAAACGGGAGATGGAAAGAGAGTCACAGGATAGAATCTACAACATAAATGGGTGATCATCAGAAGGTGGAAAGCAAACCTTCTTGCGGGACCGCTGAGGGATAGATCGGATATGGTGTATGTCGACATCGGGGTCCACAGTGGACGGAGGCCGATCAGGGTCGACACGGTGAAGGCCCTCAGTGGAATCAAAACGGAAAGGGACGAACTGATCGATGGAAGCAGTGTGGCTCGGTTCTCCCTTGGTGGTCCTATGGTGTGAAGGCACAGACTGGTGAGTGGAAGAAGTACGACTAGGTCCGGCCTTAGAAGTCTCGCAGATGTCAAAGTGAAATGGGACAAACTCATCATCCTCGGAAGAAGTGTAATCGGAGTCGTCCTGCGAGTCCTCGTCCAGGTCAAAATCAAAAGGAACGAAATCATCAGTGGAAGTGTACGAACTCAGATCGTCCTCAAGAGTCTCACCTGAATCCTTGTCTTCAACAAGAGGTCTGAATTTATCAAAGTAAATAGCAGCATCATAACCGACCTCAATCATCTTCACTTGTGACGGGCCAGGAACGGATTTATTGGTGGAAGTAGTCAAAACAGGTCCGTCCTGTCTAGTCTTACTCAAGTCATTTGTTGCCTTATCAGGTCTCTCAAAGTAATGGGCAACATCATAAGCATCCTCAATTATCTTGGTATCCGCCCCCTGATCAAATGGTTCAATCACGTAAATACTCTGGATCTCATCAACACATCGCCACACACCAGGAGGAGGATCAGTGAGGTCCATGCTTTCCGACTTCCTCCCCTTTCGGGGGATCCGTCGGGGCTCATCAGGGATCGCTAATGAAGTATCTCTAGTATCATCAGATCTGTCATGGGCCTCAGAGTCAGCTATGATCGGTGAAGGTGCATCAGGTGCAGGTCTCTGGTCAACTGTGGGTGCGGTGATCGACACTTCGTTCCCGTCAACAGGACGGAAACGAACCTCTCCTGATCCATAATCAATAACGACCCTCGCAGAGGCGAGGAATGGTCGTCCCAGGATGATTGGAGATGGCTCCCCTGTGGAGTTCTCCATGGGCAACACGACAAAATCAACATGGTGGCTCATGCCCTGAATAGTAATGACGGCGTTTTCAAGGATACCCTTCGGCCTCTTGATAGATCCATCAACAAACTGAACGATCATCCTGGTCTTCTTGAGAGGCCCTAAGTGAAGAGACTGTACCAGCGAGAAGGGTAGTATGCTAATAGATGCACCGCCGTCTAGGAGAGTGCGATCACAAGTATGGTCAGAGATGGTGCAAGTGATGAAAGGTGTAGCTGTGTTCTTCCTCTTGGGAATGGGACGGTGTGTGATGGCGAGGGCGGTGGCCATGGTCAAAATGTGACGCTCAGATCTGCTCCTCCGCTTTCTCTTCTTGGGAAGAGGAGCAGATAATTGGGTCATGGCCTGCTGAAGTGGGGCACGGATAATCTCATGAATAGTAGCCACCACTTCGGGTTCAGATAACATTTTTTTGAATTTTTGGACTTCCTCCATACAAGGGAGGGAGTCGGAATCAGCATATACACGAGGCATGCCAAGAGCAGTCTGTACAGCGGCATCCTCGGGGTCAAAGGTGGGACTGGATGTGGATGGGTGTGTGGTCCAAGGTTCTGGCAAGTGGACTCTCTCCTCAAAATCTTGACCAACCAAGTGTCTCCCGAAATCTTTTTGGATTTTTGAATTTTTCTCATTTTTTTGTATTTTGGGTGATTGCAAGCTCCCATGATTCTTCACAAGTAAAGTTGTATCCTCGATGAAAAGAGCACTAGTCCGATATTCTCTCAAAGTGTCAAGATTTTCCTTCATCAAATTGATGTGCTCTAGCATTAGGTTCATGACAGCACTCATGGAGGTCGTGGGAGGTGACTCCAACAGGTCAGACTCGGGTGGATGTGGACGTGGAGACGGATAATATACAGGTGGAGGTGAAGGTGGGTGAAAGTCCGAGTCGTGATACTGTGGCTGAGGCGGATATGTACAAAAATCAGAAAAATAGGAGGAGGATCCTCCTGATAAAAGGGAGGTGGATCGACTGGAGCGAGCGAGGGGTCCGCGAAGTCCGGATAAAATGCACTCCAGGGATCCATCTCGAAAACAAAAGGAAATGATCGGGAGAGCACGATGGTCAAATCAAAAGAGTGAAGAAGAAGGCGCAAATGCGCAGAGATGATCTAGGACGCACACAAAACAATCACAAGCAAAATGAAATCAAGTCAAACCCTCAATTCACCTACTCAACTCGGTAGAGACCGTAAAATGCGGTCTTTTAATCTCGTCTGTTTTAGAGTTAGGTGAGAAGTCAAGAAGTTGCGCAAACACTTAGGAGGCTGAATGGGATTTTGGGCTCTAACCTTAGTGTGTGCGCGAGCAAATAAAAGCGAAGACAATGAGGGGATTACTCGCCCCAATACAAGATTCTTCTTTTTGGTGAATTTTAGGGTCAAGTAATGTTAGCAGTCCCAATTTTATTTGGTTATCACTTTTTTTGGATTTTTAAAAAATGCACGAGCCTATCGGGGATTCAATTCCTTTAAGATCCTAGGTTGGCAAAATCAGAGGTAGAGTCGGAAAAGCAATGCAAGCGGCAAATAATGATGGATGCTAAAGCGTAAATGCTCACCTTGCCTCCAGCACTCTACATGCAAGGATGCTCAGCAGAATTGAAACCTATCTATATGCAAATGCAAAGCCGATGAAATCGCCCTAAGTTCAAAAATTGCTATTAGCGGGAAGAACCACAAGTTGACCGTCAATCCTCAACCCTAGAGTCCGGTCTAGGCTCACCCCTCCTCTGCTCAACAAATTGAGGGTAGGAGAAAGCGCTTTGCGGGGAGAGCTCGCGGCACGACGGGTTGAAGGTGAGGATCAACTATTTAAAATTTGACTAAGTCCAAACGAGACTATAGGTGCATGCAAAATATTAGGTGTTTGGCCTTAGTCTATCGCAAACAATCCTAGAACTAGGGGCTCAATCACACAAAAGAAATAAAATCGAAAAACAAAACAAAATAAAAAAAAATGCGATGAAAAGCCGACAAAAACCGCGAGAGCCCCCAAGTGAACAATCACTTGGAAATTAGGCTCCAGAGAGTCCAGTCCGGGGGTACCTGTATTATTACAATTATAGCCTCTCACTCACTTAAATTACAAAATAAATATAAGAGAAGAAAGAACTAGAGTTGTCTTCAAAATTCTCTCCTAGCCCGCCTTCGTGCAAAGTCTAGTCGCCTCACGTGGGTGCGTAGGGGCTCCTGGGATAGAGCTCCTCCCTCGATCCGCGTTCCTCGCAAGAAGTCAAACAAGAGAGAGGTTAGACAATTCAAACAAGAAATATCAAAAATAAAGAAAATAAAACAAGCAGAAATAAAAGCCGCAAATGTAGACAAATAATCACAACACAAAACAAAAATCCGAACTACGCGCTGTTGCTCCCCGGCAACGGCGCCATTTGATAAACGCAGATTATCGAGGGTCTAAATACGTCGCTGTGGCGACCCACAAATAAAATGCGATTTATCAACAATTAACCCACACTAAGATCAATAAATTAGAAACAATGTGGAGTTAAAATTTATTTTTAACTCTGCACAAATGATGTAAAGGGCAAGTACGCAGAGAGTTCGAACACAGGGAACAAACAGTGTAGCTCAAGCAAAAATGCTAAAGTGTGTGAGTGTGTGGTGTCTACACTAAGCAAGCAAACAAAAGAAATGTTTTTGTGGGTTTTTAAATTTTTAATTTTTTTTAATTTTTGTATTTGATTTTTGATTTTCTGATTTTTATATTTTATATTTTATATTTTTTTATTTTTCTTTTTCAAAATTGGAAAGTAAAGGTAATATAATAAAAGGCAAGGTAGAATACTTATAAAATTGTGCAAAAATAATCAAAAAGTCAGGAATAAAATGTTTTTAGTCTTTTTAGGGTTTTTTACTGTTTTTGTGATTTTTAGGGATTTTTCAAAGTGTTTTTGATATTTTTAAATACTGAAATAAGGCAAAATAGTGGAAAAAAGGCTGGCTGTGAATAAAATGAGATTTAAAAATATCAGACAGTAGCTCAAAATTTTCGCACTATTTTTCTAATGAAAAGAACAAAATAAGGGATAAACAGAAGCTGAGTTTGCTATTTTTGGGTTTTTCTACTATTTTATATATTTTTTTGAAGTTTTTGAGTGTTTTTAAATTTTTAGTGTTTTTCTTTTGAGATTTTTAATGAATTTTGGACTGACGCTAAAAGATGACAAAATAGACACTAGGTAATTTTTTTGGGATTTTTGGAGGTATTTTGATATTTTTTTGGTATTTTCTAAGTTAGACAGTGCACAAATAGCAAGTTTTTGATTTTTAATAAATATAAAAATAAAATAAAATCAAAAACTAAATAGCTGGCGTTAAAGTATAGGTGCACAGGAGCTTAAGTCTATTTTTGTGGAATTTTTGGAGTTAAAATGATATTTCAACTAAATACAACAACCATCCAAATATTAATCAGGCCTGGCAGGGGTATATGTGCAATATACAAAACATCCAGGGGCTAACATGCAAGTTTCCACAAAACTTAATACTGAATAAAATAATATCTGGACCCAAAATAAATATCCAAAGCCGCAAGGGCTTCCTCGCAAAAACTCCCAGGCTCACGTGCGTTACACGCGCGCCTGGGAGGGGCACGGATGTAATATCTTAAACTTTCGGGGGCTTAGATGCAAATTAACCAGAAATATATAACGTGACAAAATACTTAATGGACTACAAACTAAAACCCAGAACTACAAGGGCCCTGCCCGCAAAATGTACACGCGCACGTGCCACGCACGTGCGGTGGACTGGCAAGGACTAAAATGTAGATACGAAAACGTCAGGGGGTTTTCAACAATTATTACAAAAAGTTTATAACTGCAAATGAAAGATTAAGTATTAGATATTAAATACAAAAAGTATGCCAGGCTTACAATGCAAAATGCCCAGTCAAAGGCGCGGATGAACGGTGGGATATGTCCCACTTAGCCACGTGTCACGCTCTGGGCGCGCGATGCCCCTTCGCGCCCAACGGCTGCGATTAGATCCTGGGCGACTGATCAAACGGTTGCGGATGGCCCAAGATCCGACGATAGCTGTGCGCTTCAAAGAACAGACCCGATCGGACGGCTCTCGGAAGGTTCGGAAGAACAGATGAAGAACTCGCCCCAGGCGAGTTTGGAACTGCTCGCGCGTGCTCCTCCGACCTCTTTCAAGCCCGCCGGCGGGCTCCCCTTGCTCCTGGAAGGTTCCTCGATGTGACAGCGCCCTCAAAATGGCCGGAGAGCGGCCGGGACACCGCCGCGGCGTGATGGTGCTGGGGGAACTCCAGGCTGTTCGAGTTCTACAAAACTCGACCCCAGGAGGGGGTCTCCGTGCACCTGGACCTGCAAAAAGGTTACAGGAAAGCGAGGGCAAAATGCCTCGCTCCCCTTAGCGGCGGATGATGGTGGCGAATGGCGAGGGAAGCGCTCACCGGAGCGAACTCCGGCGAGTTGAACGGTGAAGGTAGCGAAGTTGGGCGAACGACGAAGTGAAGATGGAAATCGATTCCTAATGCTACCAGAAACAAAAAGAAAACAAGAAAAAGTAAAGAAAACAGTACCTCAAGCCCAGATCGGCGAGGTTGGACCTCACGGCCAAGGTGGCCGGAAGTGGAGTGGAAGCCAACTCCTGGCGTCGCCGTACCTCTACAAAGGGTTGGGTGAGCTCCCCTGTCACCGGAGATTCGCACGTACCCCCTGGATGTCTAAGCCAAGCCGTGGAGTGGTTCAAAGAGAAGAGGAAGAAGAGGGGTTCGGTTTTGAACATGGTCGACAGGGCACTTTCAACGAGGCATATCTTGCGAATCTTGCATCCATTCCCCAATGTGATAGGTGGGCGTGGTAGCTGGATGATAGGTGATCAACTCTCGTGAAGACTTCGAACCCAAATGGTGAATGGAGAGGCCTCGAAAAAAGGGCGAAAGTGGGCGAAAAACCCAACATCTGACATGAACAGGAGCTGGCTCAGACAGTTGACCCGAGGTCAACTGTCAGAGCCTCCTGGTTGGTCCACGTGGACCAACCAGGAAAAACCTGCAAAAAAAAAGATTTTATTAATTCATTTAAAAATAGGAAATGATTTTATTGATTTTTAATTATAAAATGAAAAATGTTTATTTTTTTATAAGTTATTTTATTATGATTTTTATTTATTTTTATGAAGTATATTTTTACAAGTTTGCGTTTACACCCCTATAGGTATCTATATCTATATAATTAAGTATTTTATTTTTATTTAGGTATTTTTAATCTATTTGATTTTGGTTTTTATTTTCTAAAATTATAAAATACTTTTATATACACAAATATATTTTTATTTTAATTTTCTGATATATTTTGTATATTAAATAAAGTATAAAAGTATTTTATATAGGTATAAGTATATGTATAATACCTATGTATCAAATATATATACGTATTTTTATTTGAGTTTTAATGATGTTTTTATTCTGATTTTAATATACATAATTATTATAAGTATTATTTACAACATTATAAAAATATAAAATTATAAAAATAATAAATAAATAATAAATTGAATATTTTAATATGTACAAGGTACAATAGGGGTCCAAAAGTCAACTTTCAAACCGTAGCTCCGCCAAATGCGAAACCACTGCCATTAATTAGCTTATTTTCTTCTATATACAATTAAAGGTGAGTACGCTGCATTTGGAGTTTTTATTTGTGAGATACGGGGCTGGGAAGTTGGCATTCTGGAATTTTATTCAGACCATTACTTTTTATCTGTGCATTATTTTTATGTGAAATCAATTTTGTATTTTTCTTTATTTAATTATCTACAACTTTCATGTACAAAGTTTCTTTATTTGAAGTGTAAAAAGTGGAACCAAAAATAGGTCCCAAAATGAATAAAGAATGAATATAATGTATAGGTATTTTATACTGTATTTTGGCCCTTATCTCCCTCTACTTTATTCCTTGTCGACCTATTCATCAAGATGCCTAGGTCTCGGGGTTTCGGGTCATAAAATATTTACAATATTTTATTCTTTTTCTTTTCTTTATTTATTCTATAATTTTGGCCTTAATTACAGTAATTTACACACTGTTTAGATGCACATGCATGGATGCTAAGATGATGGTTTTAATGCTATTTACAGGCATTTGCTAGGATTTTAGGTGCCAAAATGATAGAATAAAGATGATGAAATGTGGATTCATCAACCGGCTCCTCGAAAGTCGCCTCCGCGGTACTCGGGCCCTCGCAAGACAAAGAGAAGAGTGGTCAGACCGGCAAAAATAATCAAATAATAAAGAAAAGAAAGGAAAATAAAAGTGAGGGTATATATGCAAAAATGGAAAATGAAATAAACACACAAAATAAAACAAAAATAAAAATAAAAGAAAATCAAAATAAAACAAAAAGAAAATAGATACAAAAGCCGCAAAAAGCCGCGAGCTCCGAAGAGCCGCGAAAAGCCGCGAAAACAAAAACGAAAATAAAACGAAAAGAACTACTAAGTCGTGCTCCCCGGCAACGGCGCCATTCTGATGAGCGACCCGAGCGAACGAGGTAAAGGTACTAAATAGGTCGTTGTGACCTCAATCACTCAGAGTCACTCAATCAAGAAAAATATCGGACCACTACTAAAAATAAAATCAATCAAGCTCAAGACAGCGGTCCAGCTATGAGATTAACCTGGTGTAGCACCCAGGGTCGAACTCAAGGAGCACGGGTTGGCCAAAGGCCTACAAAGTAGTAAAAATAAAATAAAATAAAAGACAAGTATTTTTAGTGGTTTTTAATGATTTTTATATTTTTTTTATATTTTTAAATGTGAAGAAAATAAAAGAAACACAAAATCAATCACACTTTGGCTAATTATTTAATGCATCAAAAATTAAGCAAAAATTCAAACAAAAATTTTTTTATGTTTTTTAGGTTTTTTAGTGTTTTTGGTAAATTGTTGATGATTTTCTGATGTATATTTTATTTTCTAAAAATCAAAAAGTGATAGAAAAGCAAGATACTGTCCAGCCAGGACCAAAATCCCTAAATAAAATATCTAAGGATCTCAAGAGGGCCTGGAGGTATTTTTCCTGTATACTAGACAAAACAAGGAAAATTTGAGCACCAAAATTATTGTTTTTGGGTTTTTAAATTATTTATTATAAATTTTATGAGTTTTTAGGTGTTTTTGAATTTTTAGGGTTTTTAAGCAATGAAAAATAGCCAAAATTGGCTAGAAAATCAAGGAACACAAAAGAAACAGTACCTAATTTTTATAGAATTTTTGAGGGGGTTTTTATATTTTTTTGGGACTTTTAAAACTAGACAGTGGCTGAAATAGAGGTTTTTGAATTTTTAAAAATAACAAAAAAAAATAAAAAATGTCCTCAAAAATTCTCAAAAATCCTACAACATGGCAGGAGCCATGTGTCAAATTTTCATCGAATTTGGAGGTGATTTGATATTTTATTCAAAAATCAAAAGAGGGTACTGTGCACAGGGACTTAAGTGCAAATACCCGAAGTTCTGGGGGTCCAGGTGCAAAATACCCTAAGAAGCACGCGCGCGGCGCGTGCCTGGGGCACTCAGGGACCTTTTGGTAAGAAAAACAAGTCCGAGGACCTTTTGGTAACTCGTACCAAAAAGTCCAGGGGCTGTATTGCAAATAACCCACTAATAGACGCACATGTGCAATTAAAACACTCACAGGGGCATATATGCAATTACTAAAAATATTTCATTCATTAACGAACATCCAGAACTACATGACTAAAGTTGCAAATGACCCAAACATACACGTGACGACGCACGTGGCTCACACAAACATGGGCATATAAGCAAATAAGCTAAAGCATGAGGTCCAGTGTGCAAAATACCCTAAAACTAAACAACTGACGAAAGTAATTACATGACTAAAACGAAATAAAAACAAAAGCTGGGCCTAAGGGTAATTTACCCTTTATTAAGCGGGCCGTCGGATGCGCTCCACGTGGCTGATCTGACGGGTCTGGCTGGTGGGCGCTCCAGATGGCGTCTCCTCAGATCTGACGCTCGAAACAACTCCTCAGATGGACAGCTCCGATCACACCTGGAGCGAGGAGACACGATCGACGGTCTGGGAGGATCCAGGAAGAACAGGTCGCCGGCGACTTTCGCCGGCCTCGTGCGAGCGCGGTGGTCCTCGTCTGCTGCCTCTGAAGATCGGAACAGGTCCGCGGTGAAGCTCCGCAGCTGAAGGTGGGCTCCGATGGCCCAGCCGAGCCCTGGAGGGGCTCCGGCGAGGTCGGAGGAGGAGAGCTCCTGGCCGAATGTCGGAAGGCCTCAGATGGCCTCCTCTGGTCCTGCAAAATGGGTCAGAAGCTTCGCGGGTCGAGGGCAAAGTGCCTCGACCCGGTTAGGCGGCGTGGAGGTGGTCTATGCGTCGGGATGAGCGAGCTCCGGCGAGCGACGGACGGTAGAGCTCGAACCCCAGCTCCTGTGCGAGCTGGGTTGGATGGGTGTATAGAGAAGGTGCGCGGAGGGACGGCGAAGGTGAATATGGATTCCGATGATCGAAATGATGCGCGAGGTGGTCGGAATCAACGAAACACGGCGGCGGTGCAAATTGGGGCAAAACGGAAATTAAGCTAAATAGAGAAGCTAAGGGGTTACCTGGGCGGATGGTGAGACTATGCTGGAGCTGGTGGAGCTCCTGGTCGTGGCCTCAAGGGGTGTCTCGGCCCGAGGCTCGAGCTCCTGCTCTGGGCGGAGCTGCGGCGGAGCTAACTCGCCGGATCAGTGGTCCGGCCACCCTCTCCTCGCTGCGACACGGGCAACCGAGAGCTGTCACCTCAGGGATAGCTGTGGAGGTCACGGGATGAAGAGTGGAGAGCCAAAGATGCATGAAAACGGGGGCGGAGCTCGGAATTTATATGGGTGCAGGTCCGGGAAGGAGGGCTCGGGTCCGGCTCGATTGAGCACGGATCCCTAGGATCAATGTCGGGCGAGATTCCCGGATACTTGGGGAGTGATTAGGACCCTGGGTTAGGCTAAATGATGATCGGGTCTGGTGGGAATAAATGGGAGAAGTCGGGTCCGCGAACCAGACCCGTGGGAAGTGGTCCACAGGGGGGAGTTGACCGGGCGGTCAACAACCCCCGTGGACCAATGGGATTCAGCTACGTCAGAGAAGATTTAGAAATTGAATTAAAAATAACAAATGGCCGATTTAATTAAAACTCAAAACATGAAATATTTTTGTTTTAATTTTTTCTATTTTTTGGTGATTTTTAATTAATTTTTGGAAATGAAAATAAGGTATGTACATTATATAGCTATATATAGGTATAAATACAATATAAGGTTTTTAATTTTGATTTTTAATTAGTTATTTTTATACATTTTTATTCCTATTTTATATTTTATCTATTTATATTATAAAATGAGGAATAAAAGGGTGTTTTTATTTGATTTTAATTATTTATAAACATAGGTAAAATAAATAGATATATACATCTATATACATGGCATATGTACAATATGTTTTTGTTATTTTAATTTTGTTATTTTTATTTGATTTTTGTTTTGTTTCTTTTTATTTATTTTATTTACAATATATAACATAGAATATTTACAAAAAGTTTAGAAAATAATTTTATTTATTCATAAGGTTAAATAAATAAGGAGGCATGGTCTATGTACATAGTGAAAGTATATTTTTGGTCTTTTTGGTTTTTAGCTTTTTGTTTTGTTTTTATACTTTATAAATATGTACAAATATTTACAAACATATTTTTGGGTGAGGAAAACATTTTTATTTTTATTTACAAATATTTACACATGAGCCCCTATCTCCCTCTACTTGGCTTTTATGCGGTCAGGCCCATGCTGAGCCCTCCCTTGGGTTAGGTTGCTCAATATTTATTCTAAATATTTCCCTCTTTTTCTTTTTAATCTTTATTCTTTTATTTTTGCACAAAAACATGCTAATTATAGATTTTTACAAAATGCATGCTTTTGCTAAGTATTCCTATTTACAAGTATCTACATGCATTTGCATAGGTTTTTGCAGCTAAAATATAAGAATAAAGAGTGATGAATGGGTATTCATCACATACCCCGACCATCCCTCGTCCTCGCAGTCATCCATGCATCCCACTAGTTCCCTCCACTCACTCCATATCTCCTCCACAAATCGTGCCCATCACCACTTGGAACCGCTAACTTCACCCCTCAAATACTTCGTCTCCTCCACCGGTCACACCCGTCCACCTTTATGCGGGGCTACGCCCAGCACTTCCCTTCCTCCCCGTGACATGGGAGGATCGATTGAGGCGCCATGACGATGCTAGCCTCCGGTGTTGACCCGCCACCGTCCAATGCGGCGTTGCAGAGCTTCGAGCCCGCCAAGCTGCTCCCAATGGCTGGGGGAGTCTATCGATGACTGGAGTGCCACCTGCACTCAGCCCAAGTCGCCTCCGCTCCGCCCGATCTCAGGTAAGCTTCTCCGATTTCTCTTGTATTTTTCGTCCTTTTTTCTTGCAATTAATTAGGTCGTTATTCACCGTCCCACACTCCATTGCCCTTCTCTCTAGCTTCGCACCTCCACCCCCATCTTCGCGCATGATTTGGATCACCATTCCCCATTCTCCATACTCTGAGCACTTCCGCTCCACCTCCTCTCCGATTCGCCGGAGATGGAGCTCCGGTCTCCCATATCTACGCCTGCACGAGATCCCATCCCATTCCCAACCATTCGCATATGCATGCCTCGGATATTGGAATAACAATGAAGGCACCCTCGTTGAATGAACGGAACCATCACCGGAGCAGATTTTGCAAGACACGTCGCCGGCATCCACGCCTCCTCCGACTCTTTTAGGTCCTCCAGATGCTTCGTCAAGACTCCACGATGAATTCTATCCATACAGGAGTTTCTGGGGACCTTCACCGCGCTTGGAAAGAGGTGGTGGAGCTCGACCATCATCGCCAGAGCTCTGTCTTCGTCGCCCAACGTAGAGGAGGAAGGAGACACAACAACCGTTGGATGGTTTTATCCCGGTGACCATCTGACAGCCAGCATGAGGCCACGATGACATCTTCTCCAGCTGCAGCAACCGTCTGATCTCGATGGTCAGACGGTCCAGGTTTATCCACGTGTCAGCGACAGCGGAGTGGCACCAGACCTCCAAGTTTGAGGTGCCCGAGCCTCGCCCGAGCCTCCTCCGAGCCCAAGCCTGGAGGCTCGCGCCGTCCGAGCCTAGCCGAAGCCGCATCGACCCTCCTCCGAGCCTCATAGTGCACCCGAGCCTAGGAAAGCACGTGCCACACACGTGCAAATCTGGATAAATTATATGGAGGCCCACCGACTTCTTCAATTTTGCAACCAGGTCCAGGATCACTTGCAGACCCGTGCATATGGGTATTTTGCATTTATGTCCTTGCGGGTTTTCATAATTGCAAAAATACCCCTGTGCGTGTGGGTCATTTACAGGGAAGGTTTTGAACTTTCTTGTATTTACATTTTAGACCCTCCCAGGGACCTGTTTGTAGTTATCTTTCATGTTTTTTCAGTTATGCCCTTGTCTTCGTTTACGCATATCTTGAGCCTCGTAACTCCGATTGAGACGATTTCAATGGCATTTTGAAGCTCTCTTTATTGTCTTCCTTATGGCATGCTTTTTATTTCAAAATTGACACTACGAAATTTGACGTATTATTTTGTTGATTAAGTGTCTTGATTTCAATGATTCTCATGCCTATTTTTTACAGGAATAAAAAGTGCTTTATTCTTTGACCCTGATTTGACTCGTATTTTAATGGCTCAAGTATTTACAACCTAGGCATATTTTTCATTGCATTTCATCGCATATATTTGCATGATTGAAACAATAAAAAATAAATAAAAATTGCATGTTTCATATTTGTTTGATGCATTGTTTTATCTTCTTGCATTCCTTGACTTACGATTTTCTAACTCAACACTTACTCAATGAATAAAATTCCGAATAATCATGAGAGAGGCTCGTGTCCCTGAGTTCGACCTTGGTTTCTTACCAAGTAAAATGAAAAATACGACCATCTGATTTCATTTCTATATCCAAATTAGATGGTCTTTGATGGACTGAATCCAGCCCGACTGCAACGTTTCGCACCCTTAAAGGGCCGGATTCACGGTTTATCAAATGGCGCCGTTGTTGGGGACACGTCTCATTTCTTGTATTATTTGGATTTTTATTTATTTAACTAAGTGTTTCTTTTATACATGTCAATTTGTTCATCTATCCTGCATTGCAAAATTTTTTCTTTTTGATTGATCTCTAACATTTTCTTTTGTGGCAGGGCCCTTGGTGTCCAAGGAGGCGAGGAGCAGGAGCTTCCTGCTACGAGGAGGCGCAGAAGCATGCTTGGAGCAAATAGAAAAGAAAGAAAAAATGTGTTTTTTGCATCATGTAATAATTGTCTTTTACAGCGGTCTTCAATCGAAGACTCGCGATTGTAATCGAACGAATGTAGTTGTGTGGGGATCGTCCCCACTTGAATGTCGACCTAGGACCAAGCACGCGACTCTTCGAGCTTATTTTAGCATTCATATTTTTATGTACTTGTTTGTACGTAGGACACACTATAAATAAATATGCACGTAGCATCGCCTCACTTAGCCAAATTTAAAAGAGATTCTTCCCCACTAATAGAAGCATGTTAGGTGCGACTTTTTGATCGACTTGCATACATATCACTTTGGTTTTTAAATCAATCCAAGTTTTCACGGATTTTCGCCAAGTCACTGCATGTTTTATCGCTTAGCCTAGATCATGGTTTTTATCGAATACATGGTTTTTCTCGATTTCCCATCCTAGCTTGATCACCTAGGTAAATGGAAAATGAGAATGAACGGTAGACGATGATTGCTTGATTTATGTGCTCACCTTAATTCAGTGACAACCTTAAATAACTGGGACTGTTAATTGCAAGTCAACCTAAAATGGAGAAAAATGTTATTTTGGGAGAGCAACACCCTTGTTTACGCAATTGATTTTACTTAACATTTTTTTCAGTGTAAAGATAGAATGTTTTAATCACCAATAAAACTGACAAGATAATAAACCAACACTTGTTCGTTTCATGTGTGAGTTGGTGAAATTGAAGGGTCTTGCATGTTTGATTGAGCCATTTTTGCTTCGACACCCTCCCCTGAGCCGTAGATACTCCATTAATCTCCGCATATTCATCAACTCACTTCTATATCCATCCTTCTTCTTCGTTCACCTCGGGTCTCTCCCAACATCAAATCTCCATTTTTATACTTAGGCTACTCGTAGCCTAAGTATAGGGGGGACTCGAGTCCCCGTAATTTTCTCTACTCATCTTTCCTTGCCTTTATACTTAGGTTATTTCTAACCTAAGTATAGGAGGAGTCCTCCTTGGTTCCCGTATATTTCTCTATATTTAAATGGACCTATGGACTTGTATCATTTAGTGCTATGAGGACGTAGCAAAGTTTAAGTATAGAGGGGTATACCGTATATACAGTATACTTACTTTAGCTATAATCTCAAAATTTTGAAAAATTTATAACTTTTTGGCTAAAGTAAAATCTTTTGAACTAAGTGGACTCAGTGGTTTTCACGACTTTCTATATTATGTTGCACTATTTTCGAAAATGATTTGAAAAATGAGTTTCTCTGATTTTGAAAAATCTTTTGAAAATATTTTGAAAATTTTTATTTGTGTGACATGGTATTTAAGTTTTTTTTATTTCAGGGAAAGTTGAGTCTAACCAGTGTTCTAACCTTTTATTAAAAAGTCCATAAAAATGAGAAAATCCAAAAATCCTTTAAGAGTCATTGGTGACTACTAAGCCCAAATAAGTAGCAGCGTTCAGTGAGGGTTCGCCCTTAGCAGAGTGGGTGGTTTAGAGGACATCGCGTAAGGCCCCGTCCTCAAGTAACGGGCTCTGGCATGTACTTACACCCATACTGGTTGAATGCAGATGCATCTACTTAATTGAGTTTAGGCAGTCCTAGTATCTCTTGAAGCTTAAGAGAGAGAGAGAGAGAGAGAGAGAATGTGTGTGTTTTTGAATGAACGAATTGAATTAATCCTCTATATTCACACTTCCACCCAGGATCTGAAATGTTCAAGAAAACTTAGTTTGTGAGGACTTGAGATTTTAGGTTAACCAGCCTTAGCCATCAGGGTCTTAGACTTGATCATCCACATTCCCCTAGATTTCTAGATTTGCATGCTATATTTCATGCTTAGTCTCAGACAATAAGAATATGATCAGCACATCACATGCACGACTGCGGTTCCGATGAGATGAGTTGACTCTTCACTTGAAGGACTAGGATGAGGGATTCGAGTCTGGACTTGATCTAATGATGCTCGAGGATGGGATAAAATCTTTGAAGGCTTCATGAAACCTGAGTGTCAGCAATTTTAGCCAGTATGAGAACTTGGTTCTTATACTAATCTCTTGACATTGACCTAAGTGCATGGTGTGAAACAAATAAAAATGTTGATCAATGTGCGCTAACTCTTGGTAAAAGCAGTAGAGCTAGCCAAAAATACTACAAATCAATGAAATGTCAAAGAAAAGCTCTCATTCCACAAAGTTACATATCAAAGAGCTTCCACCAAAGGCGAGCGCTCCCAAACATTTCAAAGTGTCCACTTGGACCACCACTATTAGGACCAGGAGTCGGGCTTGCACCAAAGAAGGGTTCTGCATCGTAAATGCTACAAGTCTGGGTGTAGAATGTATGATAGGTATCAAAAAAGACACACCCCGGTGTACTCCCAGGAAAACAAATGCAGACGGCTCCAACTTCTCTTGACGGACGTACTGATCAACACCAAAAAAAATGTGTTGTGTAATAAGGCACTAAGAGAGGATCCTTGTTTCAATGAGAGGGAGAGAAGAAATGACACAATCTCATGCCCTCCACTACTGGCCTTCCATCTACATTTTTAAGTCTGACAACTAAAGAGACGGTGAACTGAACGCAAGATTTGATTTATTCCCTAGTGTTGAGGATTGGGTCCTTAGGAGAGCTTTTCAGACCAAGACCTTGGGTGAAGATTTGACTCTACTCTCGTGAACACAGTCAACACTAAATATCATACCTTTAGTCTATACGTACATCAGAGAGAGTCTGGATAATTAGAGGAATTGGATGCCTCTTGATTAAGGCTGGGTTGAGCTCTAAAATTTTGGACCTCTAAAGTTGAGTGGACTTGATCAGATTGGATCTTGTACTCACATGCACAAGGGGATTAATCCAGTTTATTCATTCTCTTTGATGCTCGGGGACGAGCATAGTTTAAGTATAGGGGGTGATGAAACTCGATTTCATCATCTTAATTCTCCTTTTTTAACTCCCTTACTTAAAAATGTGTCAATAAAAACCAGATAAAGTCCTGTAGTTATCAGAGTCTTGAATAAATTAAAAATCACAAAAAAAATCACAAAATTAAAAATCGTGGTGTTTTTATCCTTAAAAATACCCTCAAAAATAGTTTCTATCTTCAAATGGCCTTGTCTCCATTTTTGATCAACATGAAACTTGTAGATCTCATCGAGATCTACAACTTTCATGTTTTGAGTTTTCTCAAATTCGGCCATTTGCTCCTCCATATCTCACCATCTTTCTTTGAATATTCTGGTTGGGCCACGTGGCCGCATCCCCTCGCTCCACGCCGCCCGTGCCCAGCCGCTGCCGGATGAAGGTCTGGGGGCCTTGATCATCGCCGTCCATTGCCGCTTTGATATCCACTGTCCGATCAAGGTCCTGGCTTCATCTCCGACATCTGCTAGCGCCCGTTCATCCTTGTGCCACGTGTCATATCCTCCACCGTCAGATCATCTTCTGGAGCTGAGACCTCCACCTCACATTCCTGACCTTTTCTGAGCCCTTAGATCATAAACCTTATCCCTTCATCACCGTTCGCTTCTGCCTACCCGTGTGCTCGACACGTGGCGACATCCTGGGCCCTCCGATCATGACGTCCTCAATCAGATCCAAGCCACTGGTTAACACCTTACTCCCGGTCATTGGATCTCAATATCCAATGGCCATGAGGTCATCCCCTACCTCCGGACCCCTTCTCTTTCCCACGACAGCCATCTCGCAAACCACCTTCGCCCTTCCATTTTTATCTGACTCCACGATCTCCACCTCCAAGCTCTAACTACCACACAACATACCCCGACCATCCCTCGTCCTCGCGGTCATCCATGCATCCCATAAGTTCCCTCCATTCACTCCATATCTCCTCCACAAATCGTGCCCATCACCACCTGGAATCGCTAACTTCACCCCTCAAATACTCCGTCTCCTCTGCCGGTCACACCCATCCACCTTTACATGGGGCTACACCCAGCACTTCCCTTCCTCCCCGTGATAGGGGGAGGATCGATTGAGGCGCCATGACGACGCTAGCCTCCGGTGTTGACCCGCCATCGTCCATGGCGGCGTTGCGGAGCTTCGAGCCCGCCAAGCTGCTCCCAATGGCTGGGGGAGTCCAGCGATGACCGGAGTGCCACCGGCACTCAGCCCAAGCCGCCTCCGCTCTGCCCGATCTCAAGTAAGCTTGTCTGATTTCTCTTGTATTTTTCATCCTTTTTTCTCGCAATTAATTAGGTCGTTATTCACTGTCCCACACTCCATTGCCCTTCTCTTTAGCTTCGCACCTCCATCCCCATCTTCGCGCACGATTTGGATCACCATTCCCCATTCTCCATACTGTGAGCACTTCCGCTCCACCTCCTCTCCGATTCGCCGGAGATGGAGCTCCGGTCTCCCATCTCTATGCCCGCACGAGACCCCATTCCATTCCCAACCATTCGCATATGCATGCCTTGGCTATTGGAATAACTATGCAGGCACCCTCGTTGAATGAACAGAACCATCACCGGAGCAGATTTTGCAAGACACGTCGCCGGCATCCACGCCTCCTTTGACTCTTTTAGGTCCTCCAGATGCTTCGTTAAGACTCCACGATGAATTCTAGCCATACAGGAGCTTCTGGGGACCTTCACCGCGCTTGGAAAGTGGTGGCGGAGCTCGACCCTCATTGCCGGAGCTCTGTCTTCTCCGCCCAACGCAGAGGAGGAAGGAGACACAACAGCCGTTGGATGGTTTTATCCCGGTGACCATCTGACGGACCGCATGAGGCCACGATGACATCTTCTCCAGCTGCAACAACCGTCTGATCTCGATGGTCAGACGGTCCAGGTTTATCCACATGTCAGCAACAGGGGAGTGGCACCAGACCTCCAGGTTTGAGGTGCATGAGCCTCGCCCGAGCCTCCTCCGAGCCCAAGCCTGGAGGCTCGCGCCGTCCGAGCCTAGCCGAAGCCGCACCGACCCTTCTCCGAGCCTCAGAGTGCACCCGAGCCTGGGAAAGCATGTGTCACGCACGTGCAAATCTAAGTAAATTATATGGAGGCCCATCGACTTCTTTAATTTTGCAACCAAGTCCTGGATCAGGTGTAGACCACGTGTACATGGGTATTTTGCATTTATGTCCTCGTGGGTTTTCATAATTGCAAAAATACCCCTGTGTGTGAGTCATCTACAGGGAAGGTCCCGAACTTTCTTGTATTTATATTTTAGTCCCTCCCAGGGACTTGTTTGTAGTTATCTTTCATGTTTTCTTTCAGTTATGCCATTGTCTTCGTTTATGTATATCTTGAGCCTCGTAACTCCGATTGAGACGATTTCAGTGGCATTTTGAAGCTCTCTTTATTGTCTTACTTATGGCATATTTTTATTTCACAATTGACACTACGAAGTTTGACGTATTATTTTGTTGATTAAGTGTCTTTATTTCAATGATTCTCATGCCTAATTTTTACATGAATGAAGAGTGCTCTATTCTTTGACCCTGATTTGACTCATATTTTAATGGCTCAAGTATTTACGGCCTAGGGCATATTTTTCATTGCATTTCATCGCATATATTTGCATGATTAAAAAAATAAAAAATGCATGTTCATATTTGTTTGATGCATTGTTTTATCTTCTTGCATTCCTTGACTTACAATTTTCTAACTCAACACTTAATTAATGAATAAAATTCTGAATAATCACGAGAGAGGCTCGTGTCCCTGAGTTCGACCTTGGTTTCTTACCAAGTAAAATAAAAAAATACGACCATCTGATTTCATTTCTATATCCAAATTAGATGATCTTTGATGGACTGAATCCATCCCGACTGCAACGTTCTTAAGTGCTAATTCTGCACCCTTAAAGGGCCGGATTCGCGGTTTATCACACCACTCTCACAGAATTCATCTTCACAACTGGTGAGAAGATCTCATCATAGTCCACGCCCTCTTTCTGGCTGAATCCTTTCAACCAATCTGGCCTTGTAATTCAGTAGCTTGCCACCATCATTTGTCTTCAGCTTGTAGACCCATTTGTTCTTCAGTGCTCTCTCGCCTGCAGGAAGCTCAACAAGATCATAGGTATGATTTTTCTTCAGAGACTGCATCTCTTCATTCATTGCACTTTATTAATGATCTCTCTCCTTATTCTCTTGTGCCTCCTCAAAAGTGCATGGCTCATCAAGATCAGTCATCATCATGTACTGGGAATTAGGATAGCGAGATGATGGTTGACGTGCCCTCCCGGATCTCCTGACTTGAGGCTCTGCTGCTTCTGCTTCTTGATGAGGTTGCTCCCCCTGCTCAAGATCCCCTGGACCTGCAGCAGCGGGGTCTGCGTCTGGCTCATGTTGTTCTGGATGTGCATCTTCTCCATCTTTACCTGGTATTGGAGAAGGATCTGAGTCCTCATCGCTGTCATCATCCATAGCAATCCCATCTGAGTCAACATCACCACTGTCGTCCTTAGTCAAAGTCTGATTCTCATAGAACATCACATTTCTATTCCTGGTAATGGTATTCTTCTTTGGATCCCAAAGTCAGTATCCGAACTCCTGATCCCCCCCATAACCAATGAAAATGCAGGGCACCGCCTTGTCATCAAGCTTCTTCCTCTGTTCCTTCGGGATAAATGCATAAGTTTTGCATCCAAACACCCTCATATGAGCATATGAGGGATCTTTCCCAGACCAAATGCGTTCAGGGACTTGAAAATTCAAGGGAACAGATGGAGATCGATTAATCAAGTAGTATGCAGTCCTAAAAGCCTTGGTCCAAAAGATTTTGGGTGGCTTCACTATCTCCATCATGCAACGAACTCTCTCCACAATGGTCCTATTCATCCGTTCAGCGACAACATTGTGTTGGGGTGTGACGGGCTCTGTCCTTTCATATATGATCCCATGATCTTTACAATAGCTTTGGAAGACGTGAGAGGTATACTCCCCTCCATTGTTCGTGCGCAGACACTTCAACACTTTGCTTGCCTCGTGCTCCACCAAGACAAGAAATTTTCTGAAGCAATCAAAGACTTGATCTTTCATCCTCAGCATATAAACCCACACCTTCCTTGATGCGTCATCAATGAAAGTTAGAAAATACTTGTTTCCTCCCAAAGATGCTATGTCCATTGGACCACATAAATCGAAGTGAATTAAATGCAGAAGATCTTCCTTTACCTTTGATCAAGTCTTGAAAGGCGCGCTCTTGTTCTTTCCAATCTCGCATGAATCACAAGGTGACAGTGTTATGTCAGTGTGACATGGTATCAACTCCTTCCTGCTCAAAAGTTGTGAGCCCTTTGGCTCATGTGTCCGAGCCGATGATGCCAGAGATCCGATGTGTCAGCCTCACTAGCATATAGGCTGCCATCCATGACTTTCACCTGAGTCTTGTAAAGCATACAACAAAACCTGCCTCTGCCCATGATAAGAGAGCCCTTGCTGATCTTGCACCTACTATTGCCAAACTTCAGATGGTAACCCTCCCTATCCAGTTGAGAACAGGATAAGAGGCTAAGCCGCAGGTAGGGAACGTGCCTAACATCCTACAGAGTCATTGCACATCCAATATCAGTCTGAACTGAGATAGTGCCTGTGGCAACGATCTTGGAGTAACTGCTGTTACCCATCTTGACTCTCTCAAAATCTCCCTCTATATAGGAAGTGAAGAACTCCCTGTGCGGAGTCACGTGATAGGAGGCGGTCGTGTCAACAACCCACTCAGAGTCATCTCATGCATGTAGACACTACTCCTGAATAGTGAGAACCAACTGATCCTCGTCGTCATGGGCCACCGCTGCAGCAATGTTCTCATCTTCATCTTTCTTCTGATTCTTTTTGGCTTCCACTTGCTCTCTTTTCCAGACTCTACAATCTTTCTTCCAGTGAATAGGCTTGTTGCAATGATAGCACTTTTCTATGTCCTTAGACTTCTCCCTCGGTCTCTCTCGTGATTTTCCCCTACTGCTTGGCCTGCCTCTTCTTTCAACTGCGCATACATGTGAAGAAGAGGAATCTCCAGATGATCGTCGTCTGATTTCTTCATTCAGAAGACTACTCTTGATCATAGGAATGGACATCTTACCGTCTGTAGTGGAGTTGCTCACAGTAATCACAAAGTTTCCCAACTGTATGATATGGAATCCAGTAGAAGAAGCACCTGCAATTCATCATCTAGCGCCATGTTCATGGTACTCAATTGATTGATCGGACTCTGAAACTCATTCCAGTGCTCAGCAACCTTCATCCCATCCTTGTACTTCAGATTCACCAACTTCTGAATCAAGAACGCCTTATTGGTGGCCGTCTTCTGCTCATAGAGCTCTGCCAGTTTCTCCCACAGCTTCTTTACATCTGTCTCTTCGGTGACATAATGGAATACTGATAAATCTAGCCACTTCCGGATGGTACCGACTGCTTTCCTATTCAGTTTCGTCCATTCACCTACGGACATGCCCTCAGGTTTGGTCGTTTCTCCTTCCACTGGATCATGAAGGTCCTTACAATACAAGATGTCCTCCATCTTGACCTTCCATATTTGACAGTTCGTGCTCGTCAGCTTGATCATCGTGCATTCGTCATCCTTCCCCATCTCAACAACACGAGCTCTGATACATCTTGTTGTGAAATCGAGGGATTCCCTTAACCTGTCCTGCAAAGGATGACTATCAATGGAATGCTCTCCACACAGGAACCAAGCAAAATAATCGTAGCACGATAATCAAGCAATCACAAAGAGACGAGAAATTTTACGTGGAAAAACCCTCCTCGATGTGAGAAAGGAGAAAACCCACGGGGCACGACGACCCACAACAAATCCACTAGGTCGGAAAAATAAGAGAGCACAATATCTTCTCAGTTTTGTTGCCCAACAAAACTGAGGCTCAGTTACAGGAATAAAATTAGATAACTGTCACTTTGCACTTGGAGAATACAATACCGTTGCTTTTCCTCGTGCGTGATTCTTCCTCACGCGGATGCACCTCACGCCTCTGCGGACTGCTCTTCACGCCCCTGCAGGCTGCTCTGCGCGTTTGCGAGGACTACTCCTCACGCGTTGAGTGGGTGGCTTCTCTCCTTACTTGGAGAGAAAGAACTAAGAGAGAAGAGAGGGAGAGATGTTTGAGTTGGGATAATCCTCAATGCCATGCATGGGTCCTTATTTATACTACTCTTGCCTCCTCTCTCTTCTTTTAGTCCTATTTGAAATAGGACCCAAAGAGATAATTATTCAACAACCTCCCCCTCCTATTTTGGGGTTGGATAATAACCAACAACCTTTTTCCTAAATAGGGAACGGATAGTGTTCCCAACACGTATTATCTGAATCTTCCTTCTTTCCATCATATCTATTATCTGCATCGATTTTCCAGTCAAAGTGTCGATATTCCAACTACTTATCTGCAACTTCTTTTGCGACTTTTTTTGGACTAACTTCTTTACTCTCATGCATCCATCATGCAAGAGCCCTTGTAAATTTTGAGCTGCATCCGAGCGACGATGCAACAACACTAGCTTATTTACTCGCGTGCATTCCTCATGCGAGAACTCTTGTGAATTTTGAACTATATTCGGGTAGCGACATAGTGGCCCTTGCTAACTTCTCATTGCATTCGGACGATGCACCCTATTAGTAGTAGGGAGCGTCCCAACGAAAATCCAAATACTTGCTTAAATCCATGTTTAAAAGATCTATCCATCTTTAGGAAAATTCCTAAATAATGTTCTCAACATTATTTAGGAATTTGTCTTCGTATTGTTTTACGCTGGTTGTCGGCTACCTACCACAATCCTCCTAAGGATGAAACGATCGTATACAGATATAGATATAGATAAGTCACATCCTTATACATTCTAAAATATGAATACGAATGTGGACATAAATATTGACAGATATGAAAAATGTGTTACAGTATCCTTAAAAACGATTACGAATGTAAAATAAATATGAATTAGATACAAATAATAACATGAATATTTAATATATTAACTAATATACATGTTTAGGATGGTTTAAACATAATATAGATATACCCGATATATTTATTTCATAAAAATTATATCAACGATGGTGAATACAATCATAAAATGTTGCTATGTACAATTATATATAATCTATTATTATCACTTATGTATGAAAATGAATGCGAATATTAACAAATATCAAGTGATATCTATATCTGCATCCACTTTAAAACGAATACGAATGTCAAAATACATATAAAAATGAATACGATAACAATCGGATACGAATATATCCATATCCTTTTTCATCTCTACCCTCTTTTACTCGGATTTGGGACCGACCATGGCTGAGTTAGATTTTATACCTGTAACTGTATAATTTTGCTAAATATTATCTGAATAACTTTATATTATCTAAAGATCTTCAAGTTTCGTAATGTTTGGGGTGTTGTAAGATCCTTCATTTATATTTGCAATATTCTTTTGTGATATGACACTCGCTTATTCCCATTATTAGTGACGGTTGGACACTCTAGATACATAGCTTTTTCTTCTTGTCTTTTTGTAGGGGTGACTCCATCTCTCGAGTAATCATTTCCATCATTAGATGGAATATGCTCTAATACCATTAATAACATCTTATGTGGGCTTAGGTCTCCTAATTGTTATCGAGGAAAATTAAGATGTTACACATCCAATCGATATGAAAAGTATAAAGTGCGTCTATAGGAAGCAATGACATTCTTAGATGATTGCCTATTATATGTATACATCACCTATGAAGGCTTTTACAGTTATTCTAAAATATTGCAACAAGTTTACTGAGAATGTCGTAACAATATCTGTCTACGTTGCAGTAAAACTGGTCCAAAACAACGAATAACTTAATGTCTATTGTTATATCTTCCTTAGTGAAATTCCTAACAACTAATATTATTCATTACTGGATTTTTTTTATTCACAACGAATATGGTAGTCACTGTTATATTCCTAGCAATGAATCATATCACTGCAGTTGTTCGTTGAATTTTTTTCCAATCATTGTTAAATTTAACAACGATTAATACAAAATTTAATGAATATTTAATGAATAAATCATTGTTATATAGACATTTAAATGAATATAACATTTGTTGCTAATTAGAAGAACCAATTTTGCATCGAATAATATTCTTTGTTATGTATTTAACATTAAAAAATATGGCTATGGCTATTTGAATTATTCATTACCACAGCCAATTTTATTGTAGCACTATCAGTTCCATATAAATTTTGAAATAATGTAAATGAATAGAGAAGTATATTGCTTATTTTAGGTTTTCTTTTGTGATGTTGTTGTATACACACTACAACAAAATGCGCCTATAGCAATGCTTTTTTAAAAATATGTCATTATGTCATTCGTTGATAAATATATAACGATGATATTATTCATTGCGAAAGTATTTTTTATACTTGAAATTAGCGACAGATGGAATTTTTGTTGTTATATCCTCAACGACGTGCATATAACAATGCTTACCTTTGACTATTTATTAATTTTTGCCAAGTGTCTCTTATTTTAGTTTAAAATTCAATGACGATTAGTTAAAATTTTGAAAAATAACAATGAATAAGTGTTGTTATACGAACCATCGTTAATTATATATCAATAAATGTGACATTCATTGTTAATTTCAATTGCTAAAAATATTTTCACAACAAACTAAATCGTATTTAATAATGGATGGTATAAGGGTTGATCCTGTGAGAGTCAAAAACTGCGAGAGCATGAGAGCAATGCTTCTGGACTACTAGATTCTATCATCTCTCTCCTCATTGATTGCAGGAGAAGAAAGAAGAGCATAATCTAGTGATCCGGATTCAATGCTCTCATGCTCTCACAGATTTTGGCTCTCACAAGATCAATCCTCTGAACGACATAATGATGGAATTAAATAAAACATTACTAGGGACCCATTTTATTTTAGTGACGCACGAGACAACCTTGTGGATCCAACTTGATGAATATTTTAATATAACTGGAGTATATTGATAATTTCACGTAGTACTCCATACAAATCTAGCCTTAGAATTTCGAAAGCATAAAACTTCTAAATCTAAAGCAAACGGTATTAGTGTCCGTGCATAAGCATAGAAAACTTGACCTAATAGTTCAGATTTATGATACACACGTGCATATCAATATTAGAGGCAAATTACAAGGGGCTAGAGTGCAAAGTAAAAAAAATCCAGCCTCCTAGAAGTCATACACTAGCTCCTTGAACCTCTTCATGTGGTCAGGTTGCAAGGCGATGGCCAGCGAGAGCGACCCGTCGCCGTTGGGGTTTGGCAACACGAAGGCAAGCCCCTCGAAAGCGATGGGGCCTGGGCCCATGTAGATGGGTCGGCCCCATCCGAAGTCGCTATCGTAAATCGGTAGCCTCGCCCAGCTAGTGATGCCCAAGTTCGGCATCGAAACGTGTGGGCTCCTCGGACTAGCTTCGACAGATCTGGTTGCACCTCCAGGTAGTCGAGTGCCGACCGCAAGTACTCGTTGTCCATCCTCCCCAGCGCCTCCTGGTAGTTTTGAAAGAGTCAGTTATAACACAGGGATGCAAAAGATGGGATACGTATATTGCTTTGAAAATTATTATTATTTAAAAGTCAGATGAAAATTATGCGTAATTTGCTAAAATATAGCATTCATATGTAAATATAATAATATTTCCATAATTCTATCTTGAGTTGCATGTTATATTAATATTATTATTAAATTTATATCATAAGAAGTTGTAAAATACATAGGAAAGATTATACAATTGACGTTATCTCACCATAGATTTGGTGAGCCTTCGTCTCATTTGAAGTTCACATACGCATGCACGCACACGCACACGGACACACAAAATATTATATATAGGGTAAAATGGGGTTTGGGGTGAGGGGAGTTATCTTCCTCAACCTCTTTTCTAAATTTTTTGGTATTTTTTTATTTCCAAGGGATTAACCTATATTAATTAGAGGAAAATGTAAATCAAATTTCGTGAAAAACATACAATCCTAACCCATCCATCTGAAATGGATCAATTTTAGCAATTATTAGACAATTAAACTTTGATAGGCTTCCATGTATATGATAAGAACCTCGAAATGAGTTGAATTTATATTGAGACATGTTGATATTAGGTGATTTAAAACTCTCAAAGTTGTTTTAAACAAATAGACAAAAAGGTTTAAAAAAGAGACGGTGGAAGGTAGGTTAGTCCCCTTAGGGCATACACATTTTACTTATATATATTATGATAAAATAGGGCAGCTCCGGGAGCTAACTTGTCCCTCCCCCCCCCCGCCCCCCCCTCAAACCCCTTCTCTGCCTTTTCTCGTATTTTTGGTGGAATTTTTCAAAAATACATGCAGTATTTTTGATCACTGACTAATAATTTTGTCATTCAAATTTCAACTCAATTGGAGATTCATATCCCCTTCATCAAGACCATCAAATTTTAATGGTCTCGAAATTACTGAAATAGTCTTAGCTAACATTGTCTATTTTACATGAAATTTAAATGATAAAATATTGTGATTGAGTTATCAAAATCTTCCCCATACATTTTAACCGAATTCCACAAAAAATCAGGAAAAACTGCATGGAGCCAAATTAGAGCACACACATTTTGCCCTATATATATGATGGGTAAAATGGGGCTACCCCAAGGGGACTTAGCTTCTCCCGTCTGTTTTTTTTAACTTTTTCTGATATTTTTTTTCCAAACACCTGTGGGGTTTTGGTCACCTAATATTAACATGTACTCATAAAAAAATTAACTCATTTCGAATTCATATCTCAACTATAAGCTTATCAAATTTTAACAGTTTTAGAATTGTTGAAATCAACCCCTTCCAGATGAACGCTTTAAAATGTATGTTCATCACGAAATTTGAATCACATATTCCTCTTATTAATCTAAGTTAATTTCCCCGTGTATTTAAAAAATAACATTAAAAAATTTAAAAAAATAAACGGAAGAAACCAATTTGGCTCCCCATAAGGATCCTTAATATTATAAATATAATAATCTAATCCCACAACTCTGTGACATTACTGTGCTATGGAGAAATTAAAGATATGCATCCGAAAAAACCATGCAAAAAAAATAAGGTCTGAATTGTTGATTTTTTAAATTACATGGATTATTTTTAATAAAAAAATACCGCATGAATGGGATTATAATTCAAGAAATTGTTGGTAAATTACTACTTTTAAATTAAATAGAATATCGAATATTTCAGGTGATATTTTCTGTAGCCCAAAAAAAGAATTAAAACAGTGGGGCCCAAAGGCTAAAAAAAATGGGCCGAAGTAATTTTTGGGATAATTAGCATATGCACACCTGTATTTCTTGGCTCCGGCCACCGCCATGCCGGAGATCAACTCGCCGGCTTCCGACATCGGCGTCGTCGTGAAGATCACGTTCCCCGAAGTACCCCGGCGGCAATTCCGGCCTCAGGCGGGCCCGCCCATCGGTTGCGATGTAGAGCTTCGTCCACTGGTGACCTGGGAGCCCACGGGCCATCGACACGCAACGCCAGACGTGCCCGGCTAGCATCATGTAGGAGCTGTATCCGCCCCCCTTAGACGATGCCTTGAGCGCATCTAGCTGCACCCTCGTGAACTTGAACGTCGAGATCGCCGGCGACACGGAAGGGATCGCTCGACTCCATCGACGGAGGCGGCTGGTACTCGACGTGTGAAAAAACCGGGCACGGCGGATCACGGGCATGGAGCAACGTGCGGTCGATGAGGGGCGGAAGGGCGATGTCGAGCCCGCGTGCGACGTCGGCCCAGGAGTTGATGAAGTGGAGGCCCGAGAAGCCGTCGGCGACGTGGTTTGCATTCCGACGCCTAGCGACACGCCGCCGCATTTGAATCGCGTCACCTAGATTGGTGCCATATAAAATCAACACTTTGATAAACATACAATATGATCAAACAAACTTCAAATGTTAAGAGTAAATTATTTAAAAAATGTGTTTAAATTGAAAAAATATAAATAAAATCTTTTAGTAAACGTAGAAAATATTTAACAAAGATTAACTGGAGAACAAGCAGTGGAAAGTCTGATATATCCTGGGTGTAATCAACCTTAGGAATGAGCTCCTTGAGCTCATTAGTTGGAGCGAAGTCCCCGAAATCGTCGACAACACCGAACGCATCAGCCTCCACAAACAACACGCCCTCGCCGTTGCAATCGATCTCGACACGGCCGTCCTCGTCCCTCCTCAGCCGTCCGGCCATCGGGTAGAACGGCACGAGGGCCTTGGCGAGGGCAGCCCTCATCACGTCAGCATCGAAGAACCCCGCTGTGCCGGCATCAGCTCGGTAGAAGTACACGCTCGGCGTGTGGAAGCGGGGGACAACGAGGTCGACGTTGGAGTTCCACAGTGACCGCCTCGGCGTCGGCGCGGCTGGCCGGACCATGGTCCAGCTTCTCACCTCTATGATCATCTCTGCAATGTTTAAGGATGGATCTGAGCGTGTTGAGTTTGTGATAGATCTGAGAAATTTATAGGGAGGGCTTTATCCAGCCGAAAATTTGGATAGCGGATTAGATATATTGGACAAGGGGGTCGGATATGTTCGGACTAAACATTGCTATAAATGCGAGATTTAATGCGCTACTTCTGCTCCACCGAAAAAGAAGAAAAATGGTACCAACCTATATGCACCCATTAATACGATACAAACTAGTTCTGCCGTGTTAAGCGTTCGATCTTCATCGAGCGGCTTGAATGCGACTGTATTTTACAGCAGGATCACTGCCGGCGCTCCTAGTTTCAATCTGGTTGTCTCCATGACAAGGTTTTAAAATTCGGATCGGATATTGAACTGGTCAGTCTTCGGTTTGATCCAATCGGGTCGAACCGTCGGTCCAAATCGGTTGGACCGATGATGACATCAACATGACGTCATCATTCTTATCGACTCGAAAAAATTGGACCGGGCTTAATTTACTGATCAGACCGATCGAACCGATTTTTTAAACCAATAAAATATGATACAAATATGTAATATGTATTTTTATATCAATGAAATAATCATTAGAAATTTCAAATCTTTAATAGAGTAACACTATTGCTTATTTTGAGTAAAACTCTACAAAATTAGTCGTATTTTCTAGAATTATATATGAAAATAATATTGTAATCATTTATTTATAGTTGTTTTAAGAAAATTACTCTAAGAAAGTATTGACATAACGTATATTCAAAAAAAGAGGACATACCTTATATCGCAGAAGTTAAGAAGGGTATACATGATAAAAATCCCATTATTTCATTATTTAAACCTTTATTTTTTAAAAAATTACAAACCATCAAAACTTGGTCAATCCGAGTCAACCCAGTCCGACCATCTGAGTCAGCCCAATCCGACCACTGATCGAGTCCTGTTTTTTATTTTTTAATTTTTTTCGAAATTAATTACAAAGAACCGCACGAACCGACCGGATCAAGGCTGATTCCTGATCCAACCCGTCCGACCAGCCGGTCCGATCCGGTCTTTTAAACCCTGCTCCATACAACTACATTTTTATGCATCTATATCTCTACTATCGTAGTTATTCGGTATTTTTTATTCTTATCCGCATACTTATCCTTTTCATATATATAAATATAAGTTATCTGTTTTTATATCTGTATCCTAATTACTTTTACTCGTCGAATGTGATCTCTAATTTGAGATTTTTACTCTTATATCCTTTTGTCTTCCGAGTTTTTCAAATATATTAAATGAAATTGGGCTTCCAAAATCTGACATAATTTATGGAAGTGCTCTTCAGTTAACCTGGACGGGCAATGCTGTTTTCTTATTCTACCCAAGATATCCTTAATCAAATATAATTGTAATTTTATGTTAGGAATAAAAAAAGATGAACCTAGGATATCAAATATAAAAAAGGAACCCCAACATCTATTGTAGTAAATATTCATTTATTTACATATATTTGTATTATCAACCATATACAGATGTCACGTACTACAAACATAAAAGCAGACTATTGGAGGATACATAAGTAAGAAAATTCGATCCAATCTATAATCCAATCGATCGGATTGAAGTATTTAATAGATTGAATTGTACAAAATTCTAACCGTTGAGATTGGATTGGATTGAACAAAGATTAAACTAAAAATCTGAATTAATGTGATCCACATGCAGCCGTAATCCGCGTACCTATCCAGTATATAAATATAAGTTATCTGTTTTGTATCTGTATCTTGATTACTGCTACTCCTCCAATCTCGATGTGAACTCTAATTTGGAATTTTTACGTTTGCATCCTCGTAGTTTTTCAAATATATAAAATGAAATTGGGCTTCTAAAATCTGACAATTCACGTGAACTCCGGCATCGATTGTAGTAAATATTCATTGACCTTACAAACTTTTTAAATTACTTCTACGATCTTTTGCATAACGTAATTACCTCATCGACCCTATAAATTACTCCAAGAACCCTCACGAGCTTCAAACAGAGTAACCGTAGGGTTCATGGGGTAAGAGTTGGCAAGTTTACAGGGTCGAGGGGGAATTATGTTGTTTCAAAGGTCGTGAAGGTAATTGGCAAAGATTATAGGACCTGCTGGGTAAAAATCCCTTCATTTATTTACATATATTTGTATTATCAACCATGATACAAATGTCACGTACTACAAACTTAAGAGTAGACAACTGGAGGAATATGTAAGTAATAAAATCCGATCTAATCCATAATCAGGTGGATCGAATTGGATTGAAGTATTAATGAATTGAATTGTACGAAATTCTAACCGTTAGGGGTTGTTCGGATTGAGGGGTAAACTCTCCTTTGGGAGTTTACCCCCCTTACCTCACTTCTTCTAACTCCTAGTGGGCCCCACCTTTTATCTTTTCAAAAAAAATTAAATAAATCAATTTTACATCATCAATCTTATCAAAAAAAATAATATATTATACCATCATATCATACAAAAATTATAAATTACTCCACTTCTACTCATTTTTCCAAAATTCAAATCAATCGCGTCACAATAACTACACACTTTTTCAAACTTCAATACAATCATATCACAACAAACCCACTTCTAACCCACCCCCAGTTTAACCCTCTATCCAAACCCAAAAATGAGTTATCCTCTACCAGTTTAACCCGCCTTAACCCGCTAATTAAATTGAATTGGACATAATTTAAATTAAAAATCCGAACTAATAACATCCACATGCACCCCAATCCCCAAACCTATCGGTTCCGGTATATAAATATAAGTTCTTTGTACTTCTGCTCCTCGAATCTCGATGTGATCTCTAATTTAGGACTTTTAGGCCCCGTTCGGCAACAAGGTTAACCCACCCCGGGGTGGGTTAACTCTCCAAACCCATATTTTCTCCCTCCACGTGGGCCCTACTTTATTCCTTTTTTAAAAAATTAAATAAATAAAATTTACATCATCAATCCTATCAAAAAATAATATATTATACCATCATCTCATATAAAAATATAAATTACTCCACTTCTACTCACTTTTTCAAACTATCAATCAATCCATCACAATAACTACCCACTTTTTCAAACTCCAATACAATCATATCATAATAAACCCACTTCTAACCCACCCCCAGTTTAACCCTCTATCCAAACACCAAAACCCAAAAATGGGTTACCTGCAACCAGTTTAACCCACCTAAACCCACTATCCAAACACCCCCTTACGTTTGCATCCTCTTAGTTTTTCAACTATATAAAATGAATTTGGGCTTCTAAAATCTGACATAATCCACGGTAGTGCTCTTCCGTTAACACGGATGGCCAATACCGAAACTTTATAAGAATTTCCAGGGGCATGAGTGTTATTGAAAAATCCGAAAAATACAAAAGGGTACAAGTGTAAAATGGATTGTCCAATTGCCTTGTTCTGTGACTTTTGTGCCGTAGGTGGGGTTTTAAGATACTATTATTGTTCATTTATGTAGATCTGAGGCGGAGATAATTAGTCACGCGAGATATCCAATTATTTGCGTTGATAAATTAATAATCATACATCAGTTAAATTCATATCTATATTACTACACAAAGTTTAATAGCGACGAAAATGCAGAAAAGCTGATTCATCATCATCGCCCTAATACACGAAAACATTTACATATGCATAAAATACATACATGCATACATACACATGCGTACAAACGAACCTTTGAGGTATCGGATATGTGGAGGAGAACCGAGCGGCGAGCGTGATCGTCGGTCGATGGACCGGTTTCTTTAGACGGCGAACGCGGATGACGGGACGAGGAGGAAGAGGAGGGGATGTGATAATTAGTGTACAAGAGATTAAGCTTCTCAAAGAGGGAAGCTTAAGTGGACTAGAGGCCCAGGGGTTGCCATTTTAAAGGAACTGGAGGGAGGTGATGGTGTACGTACGCTCACCGCGGAGCACGGGCTGCGGTGTGTAGGGTTGCCTTTGAGCGTGGGTGGAGTTGGTAAGGACTGTGACTGGAAGGGTGAGAGCGGTGTGGCTCACCTAACTCCGACGACCGGCTGGGCCGGTGAGAGAGGGTCACTTGTGGGCTCCGCAAATTCTGGTGAACCAACTTCCGATAGGGATGTCCGGAGCGCCACGTGGCGGAAAAGTCACGTGGTTGATCTTTTGGTGCACGGTCGCCTTCGCGTTGGATAGGGCTCTTTGCAGGGAAGCACCTGCGGGGTTCGGATTCTTGCATTTTGGAACGGTAAGGATTACGTTGATCAAGGTGGTAAAAGTCGGCAGTTGGTCGGGTCACTGCTGACTAAAGTTTAATCGGTAATAAGGTGGGTTTTGTATTTTTTTTAAAATTATTTTAAATACATAAATCATTTGTATGTATATTCTTATGCATTTACATATATTTGTGTAATTTTCTTTACTATCATAGTGAAATAAGAAACACAATCTAATTGAAAAAAATGACTGACTAATCAATCCGACTGGTCGACCGATTGGTTCTAGCCCGAACATCCTCCCCCCTCCAAAAAAAGAAGAGCATGGAAAACATATAATAACATGGAAGATATATAATAACATGGAAGATGGAAAATAGCAAAGTGAAGGAGGAAATAGCTTGGGGATAAAAAATAGTATGCTAATACTTTTTCCTATTTATTCATTCATTCTCCCTTCACATTCCTTTTTCATTCTCCTTATTATTTTCTCTCCCCCTCAATCTATTTTCTATTCTTCCTTGCCACTGTATGTTCTTTTTTTTTGTTGTTGTCTGTTCCCTGCTATTTTCCATTCCCCATGCTATTTTCCTCTCTATTGCTATCTTTCCCTCCCTCATGTTATTTTCTCATTCCTCTTTGCTACTTTTCCGTGCTCGATCAGTTAAAGAAGTACTTTGTAATGGCCTTAAATGAATGATTTGTCTAACCATCCAGCTTACCCTCATCGTCCAGGATACTGGCATGCCATCTACTCTTTGATCGATTCCTCCTCGAACGTGAGACAATACTTCTCCATCTTGACAAACCCTGACCTTGAATAATTATTTGAAATAAGATGTGCAAAAAATGCAAAATATGCAAGAAAAGTGTTTGAGCGAACCAACTGAGATGACATCATGCTCAAAACCACCGTCCACAGTTGTGTGTGTCGACGGTTGCACAAACTGGGTCTCTCAAGAGTGGACGGATGAAGGCGGACTATACGAGGGGCATGCACTCCCTATTAGGGATGGAAATGAACAAATATGAATGCGAATTCAGGTCATACCATAACCATATTCATTTTAATTACGAATACGAATGTTATATGAATGTAAAAAATCAAGATCCATATCCTCAAAATATGAATACGAATACGAATCTTTTACGAACGAATACGAATATCAAACGAATATTGCAATAAAAAATTATATATAAAAGCGTACCTGATTATTTGGCAATCACTTCCGCATTACTTCCATATTATGACTTGAATCTGAAATTTAACTCAGTATGATAAAATAATATAATAACGAATAATGCAATAAAAGGGTTAACAATTAAGTAAGCATATTCTAATAAGTTCCATACACACAAACATTTCATACATTCTATACACATCTTCTAATAAGATCAAACATATTCTAATTCTTTCTAACAAAATAATCCATACACACAAAAAAAACATTACAAGCATATGAATTTACCAGATCGATTGCAAATGGAGGCGGATGGTGGCAGTGGCGCAACGCAAGGAGACAAAAACCGTCGGGGCGGACCAGACGACAGCCAGAAGGGGTGGCACGGCAGGGACGGCTTCGGGCTGGGTGGAAGGGGGGCGGAGGGGGGGTGGAAGGGGCTGCGGGCCTGCGACGGAAGGGGGCGGAGGGCAGCCGGAAGGGGGCGGAAGGGGTTGCGAACCTGCAGGGCGGAAGGGGGGCGGAAGGGATTGTGAGCCTGCGGGGCGGAAGGGGTTGCGGGCCTGCGGCGGAAGGCGGGGCGGAGGGGGCGGAGTGGGGCGACAAGGGTGCGACAGGGGGTGGCAGGGGGCGCAAGGGGGGTGGAAAGAGGGGGCGAGGGGGTCGGCAGTGGGGCGGAAGGGGGCGGTAGCCGGGATGGAGGCGGGAGGGCGCCGGAAGGCGACGTGCGGGGGTCTGGACTGGGAGAGGAGAGAAGGTCGGGCGTGGCCGCGTGGGGGTGGGATCTGTGGGTTGTTGAAAAAATTTGGGGAAGAAATCCTAGGTATTAGTTAAATATGTTAAATAAAAATTACCATTAAGTAACGAATATTCGTATTCGTAATCGTATGTAATCTATTGTTATTTTTTTTCGTATTCGTATTCGTATTCGCTAAATAAGGATTCGTATTCGTATTCGTATCCGCAAAAAATTCGTTTCCAAGATTCGTGTTCGTATTCGTATTCGCCTGTTTTAGAAAACAAGATCCATATCCTCTTAAAAACGAATGCGGATACGAACGAATATAAATATAACCGCAACCGTTTGCATCCCTACTCCCTATAAATGTCGACCTCCTCCGGGATGGGAAGATACAACTCGATCTCTCTCGCATTAGGGAGCCCCTCTCCTGATCAAACACCTCTCCATCTCTCTCGTTCTCTCTAGAAGTCTATGGAGATGTACTTTGCTCATTGCTGGTACGAAATACATCAAGAAACAAGAGCTATTTTTCGTGTCGTTGTTTTGCTTAATTTTTAAAAAAGAGAGAGAACAAATATTAATTAACATTGAAGTACAATTGATATTGTTCGCTGAAGTGTTCACATGTCCGTGTTTGTTAAAAAAATAATGTGACCTATTCATTGATTGAATCAGAAGTTTGTTTTAACATTTAAAAATTTATAAATCAATTATAATGCATCCTCTTGTTTAAGTTTTTTTCCTTTGATTAAAAAATAATAAATATTTTTAGTTAATTAAATTTTCTATACTCATTAATCTTTCGATTTTTTTCTATATGCTTATTGCTTAAATTAAACTATGTTGGTTTTTTATTGATCACAGCTGGATCTTTTTCCTAAAAAAATTACTTTTTGCTTATTCCTTATTAAATTGCATAATCTCATATTCTTACATTTATCTAAATAGATGAAAAAAGTGACAAGCAAGACCATTGCTACTGAGGTGGGAAAAATTGAGTACCTTAATGATACTAATTATGAACCGTGGAGTAGAAAGATATACTTTGAGCTGCTACACGATAGTTTACACTACATAATAAACAAACTTAACCCTACCTTATCCGAGAATTCAATCATGGAGGAATTAGGCCCCCAAATAGTGAGAGAAAACGGATAATAGGTGATGAATCTCCATTTCATCACATTTATTCTTTCTTTTTTGGCTTTAAATCTCTAGCTAAATGCATGCATATAACATTAATTTATACACAATAACACCTAATAATCGATATGTATACATTGTATAAATACACGAATGTAATCCTAAAATAAAAGAATAAAACAAAGAAAAGAAAAAGAATGAAGTGTCAAAAATACTAAGTGGCCCTAGACCCTGAGATCCAGTCATCATGACGACTTGATCGACAAGGAATAACGTAGGGGGATATAGGGTAGAGAAACTGTATAGAAAATACTAGAAAACCCTAATCTTTATACATCAATAATTACATTTTCTGACATATTTTATTATTATTATTATTATTTATACCTTAAATCAATAAACTTTGAACATAAACATCATACATAAAAATACAAAAAAATAAAACTTATTTCATTCAAAAAATAATGCACAGTGTACCCGAGACCCACAAAATAAAAAGCCGCAAAGAAAACTTTACAGACATGTATCTTCTCAATATAAATCCAAGATTGACCAGACTCACTTTTATTATTCATAAAATTAAATTAACTATTTAATAAATATAATTTCATTTAATTTTGGAGTTAAGATGCAGAAGTTAGCTTTTGGGCCCTCATTGTGCAATATACCTGTATATAAATAAAAGAGAAAATTCATTCTTTATCAACATAGAGGTCAAGAAGTTGACCAAAGAATACGACATCAAACATCGTGTTGCAATATCTTACCACCCATAGTCCAATGATTTGGTTGAATGTTCTATCAGGGAGATCAAAATCATATTGCAGAAGATTGCACGTTCAGATCGTAAGAATTGGTCTAAGTTACTGGACTCAGTTATTTAGGCATATCGCATGGTCTACAAGTCTCCTCTTGGCATGTCTCCCTATCACCTCGTTTATGGAAAGCCTTGCCATCTGCTCATTGAACTCGTTTACAAATCCTTGTAGGCATTAAACATGTGCAACCTCAATTCAAAATGAGCTAGAAACAAACGTAAAATTGATCTGAACAGACTGCTTGAATTTAAAGACTACACATACGATGACAGCTGATGTATAAAGAGGAAGTCAAGAGATGACACAACAACACATATGTAAGAAGACTTTCGAACCTGGACAGAAGGTGTGGTTATTTGATGTGAAGTTGAAGATTTTTCAAGGCAAGCTAAAGAGCAAATGGACTGTACCATTCATCGGGAAGACTGTGCATGACAACATAAGTCTACTCGTATCAGAATTATCACCTGATACAATCCTTTGTAGTTGTAGTCAAATGACAGTTGCTGGAGCCATATTTAGAGCATGAGACATTCTTATCCATGGTCAATTCCATCGATATCATATTTCAAGATGAGCTCACAGAGGCAAATTGATCAGACATTTGAGTAGAAAAATCACAAAAAGGTTTTTGTTTTCTTCTTTTCTTCTTTTCATTTTCATTTTTCTCAGTCTTCCGAAAAGGTGTTCACCCCTTTCATCATTGTTATACTTAGGACGTACATTGTCCTAAGATAGCGGATGAGCACCTCGAGTTTATTCATTTATGTGATCCCTCACCTATCCCCTCAACTCTTGATATTTTGTCTATACTTTAGGGATATTTTACCCTAAGTATGGGAGGGAGGCTGAGGCAATGATTTCGTGTATTCCTACCCATGACCCTCCCTGGCTTGTGTACAATCTACTATACTTAGGATTATTTCATCCTAAGTATAGGGAGAACAGTCTACTTCTCATTCGTTCATTCTTTAATCGTTATAGTATAGACTTTTCCATACATAGTACGAGTTATGTCTTCTTTTTTTTCTCTCTGATCTATGAGGACATATTTCAAGCTAAGTATAGGGGTGCTTATATATGTTGTATATATTTTAGCCATAACTCATACTTCCATATTGTCAAGAATATGGCTAATTACTAAAACACACCAAGATCTTTATAGATACAATAATAAATCGGGTTAAAAATGTTTTGCAAAATGATTTCAAAAAACGGTTTGATAATGTTTTGAAAAATCTTTTGAAAAACTGTTTGGAAAACTTTTGCAAAATATTTACAAACCTTTGTAAAAATCTTTTGTGTGTAAAAATTCCTTTACAAATTATTGAAAAATGGTTGCAAAAATCTTTTGAAAAGTCTACGTATGGTGTTTGGAAAATATTTGCAAAATGATTTTCAAAGCTTGAAAATGTTTATAAAACTATTTGTCAAAATTATTTGCAGAAACAAGTTTTCAAAATATTTGCAAAAATATTTTCAAAAATATTTTGAGAATCTTATGTAAATAACAACTCAAATAACAACTCAAGGCTGAGAATGCTCTTGGCAAGGGGGTCTTTTTCTAGGCCCTCACGGGGACTATGGTGCCTTCAACACGGCTTTCTGAGGTTGCAGACACGACTCCCATGCCAAACTAGGACTTGCATTGAGCCTATGCCGTGAAATTCTTCCCCGGAGTTCGATAGACTCTTTACCTGGAGGATAGAAGCGAAGAAATGCCTACATACAAGAATTGATCTACTCACGCTATAATAAGCTCGCCGTCGCAAGGCTCGAAATAAGTAAGGACTGGACCTGATTCTATAACCGGACGTCGATGAAATAGGTCATTTGATCAAAGAAATGCCGCATCGGCCTAGCTTCTTTCATCACGAGAAAGGCCCGTCATAGATAGTCAAATGGATATGGTGACCACTTCCCAATGTCTTACATGACACAGACTAAATTCATAAAGGCCAAGGGCAAGAATGATCCATGGCGGACGATAGAACCTAGAATAGATCACTTAAGAAGAGCACTTTTCGGGCATAAGATAGCGAAGTTTGATGCTCGTACTATATATCCGGGGATCCAGAAATGGTGCGAGTGATTTGATGATGAAAGATCAACTTATCCAACATGGCCTATGAAAGCGCTTTCATATCTGAAAGTGCTGAAGGTGAGAAAAGGTTTTCTTTTCTCTTTGACGCAGGTGGCCAAAACTCCCCTATTAACTATCGCATTCCGAATTTGAGATGAGTAAGGAAAAGTGGTCGGGACACCCAAACTAGTAGTATAGACCCGAACAGGCACAAGCTGAGTCAAGAATTCTGAGAGAGAAGGTTTGCTTTGCTTGACTACTTTATCAATTATACTCAAAGTCATTCACTGCCTCATAGCTGAAACATGCTTTGTACATACTAACACTCAATTTGTAGAATCCCTTGTAAATATAGATGCATTCTTGTGAAATACCCGCATATAGTTCTTTTCTAACTTTTTATCTTTCAAAAATACATAAAAATTTGCAAAACTCAAAACTCAAAAAATATTTGCAAAATCTTTTCAAAACCTGCGTAAAAATTTACAATACTTTTTTTCCAAAAAACCATAAAAAAGATCAAAATCAGAAAATTTGCATCACAAAAATAGTTTCCTTGCATTATACATAGCATTTGTATTTTTCGAATTAATGCTAATAGTTGAACTAATTTAAGTAAAGTCCGAAGATTGGAGCTTAGTTGGACCTTAATCCATTAATTACAAGAACCTTTAAGGAAATGGAACTGAGATACTTCAGGCCTACTAGACTTAATTCTTTGAGACCACAAGACGAGGTTCAGTGTCATCTTGACTGCCTAAGTAGAATATCTCAGAACACATGCATGACTCTTGTGACAGTGACCAATCCCACACAATTGCACTTACACTTGGCTCACCTCAGTTGAAGTATTAGATGGTTGTATTTGCCGGCATGAGACGCATGCCAATGGAAATATCAGAAGTCATACATCCGTGGCCATTGTACCCCAACCCGATCTAGTAGTGAAGAGGTCTAAAGATAGAAGTCTATGGGTTGCAATAATGCTTCAATAGAGGGACAATCTACTGGCTCAAGAGGAAAAAGTCCATATGTAAATATTGGTGTATATAGTACCAAAAAATACAAAATTAAAAACTCCAAAAAAATAGACAAGTAAAAATTCAAGAAAAATCAATCCCCATCAGAGTATGTATGTACATATAGTCAATAAGCGAGCTCGATCTTCTAAGTTAAATACATGTGAGCCTGCAGCCGGATGACTTGGCTACACCAGTCAATCATCCTAGGATAGGTAGCTACATTGGTTACCGTCCATTCTCTTCTCCACCTCCTCTTCTTGAGACAAGTGTACTCGAACTTAGAAGGGAATACCTCGCTTCTCGAGGAAAGAGTTGTTGTATTGTGTAATTAGGGTCACCATGTTGGAGAAGACAATCTTTTACCGGTTCAGCCAAGAGGAGCTACCTATCACTAACACTGTACAAGATAGACTCATAGTCATAAGGGTCTGTGTATGACTTCAACTTGTTATGACCTAGCTTTTGAGGAGACTTGGTCAGAGACTTGTGGGCCTTAGAGGCTGTTGTGTTCAAATCCGCTTCCCAATTAAGGTCTTGACCAAACTTAATCTCCAAAGGTCTGACTGAACTTCAAACTTTGATTTTATGAAGACAAGTTTAAAAATTAAATTAATCAAGTTCTTTTTTTTTTCTCTTATTTTCTTTTCTGCACTTATAGGAATAAGTGTTTGCTAGGAACTAGCAAAGCCAAGCATAGGGGAGTGATGAATCTCCACATTATCACCTTTATCTTTCATTTTGACCTCTAAACCCTAGTTAAATGCATGCAAATAAAATTATTTTTCATAAAATAACATATATTATTATTGTATATGTATAAAAGACAACATTTAAAGTCAAAATAAAATAATAAAGAAATGAAATGAAAAAGAAATAAAAAACCATGGGTATTGAATGACCCTAAACCCCGAGACCTAGACATGATGATGACTGGGTCAACAAGGAATACAATCGAGGGAGATAAGGGTCAAAAATACAATAAAGCCAAGGTTGCAGAAAGCGGTAGTTGGTACTCTGTTGGTGGGGTCACTGACTAAGGATTAATCGGCAGTCGGGCGATTAATCGGATTTAGTCGGCCATTAGTCGGTTTTGATTTTTTTAATTATTTTAAATATATAAATCAATTTTTATACACATATTCTTATATATTTACATTGATTTGTACATTTTCTATACTATCATAATGAAATAAATGAAGTAATTATCTTTAAATATAACATTAAGCATATCAGAATAAGGTTGTTTTTTAAAAAATTGAAAAATTAAAAAAATAGAAAATCTCTATGTAAAAGTTGGCCTTGTAGTCGGCCGACTAGGCCTACTAGTCAACCCGATAGTCGGATTGACTGACTAATGGCCGGCTAGGCCTAGTCGAGCCGGCTACCCCACCGACTCGAGTAGTCGGACCGACTAATCGGCCTAGTCGGCCGACTTTTACAACAATGAATGAACCCTAGTTTGTAAATTCATCAATAAGTACAACTTGGGACATATTTTTATTCTTTATTATCTATACTTCAAATCAATAATCTTTGTACATGAATTTGTAGTAAATAAAAAATACAAAATCTATTTAATATAAAAATAATGCATATTGTGCTTTCTACACTAAAAAATCCAAAATCCCAACTTCATAAACATGTATCTTCTCCATATGAACTCAAAATTCACCAAAATCATCTTTAATTGTATTAACTTTTAATTAACATGATTAATGAATTCATTCAATTTGGAGTTAAGATGCAAAAGTTAGATTTTGGGCCCTATTATACATTATACTTGAATAAAATATTCATTTTATTTATTTCTTATATTTTTCATGATTTTGTATTTTATAATTTTGTAGATATTTTTATAATATACGTATAAAAATAAACCAAAATAAAACAATTAAATACCTCAAAATAAATGTGTAAACTATGATACATAGATGAAATATACTTACTTATACCTATATAATAAATATACATATTTATTTAAGCATATAAATTACTTCAGTAAAATAAAATAAAAACATATTTGTATGATTAAAAATAAGTTGTAAATATAAAATATGTAAATAAAATAATAAAATCTAAAATACAAAATAAAAATGAAATACTCAAGATATAGGTAAATATATATTGAAAAACGAGAATGCGAGAGCCGCTAAATAGTGGTCTGACAAGTCAGACTCACTGTCGCTGGGGCGACTACTCAAGTTTTCACGTTCGTCAACAATTAACCCACACAATTAATTAAACAATCAAGAGTAAGGATCAAAATTTATTATACCCTACTAAAAATGTACAATGGCAAGCAAGTAGGGGTCGAACACAGGAAACAACGGTGCAGAGTGTACAGACAAAAAGCCACTACATAGGTCTAGTGAATTACTTAGCCAATCTGGATTTTTTGTGGGTTTTTAATTTTATATTTTTTTAATAATTTTTTTAAATTTTGTATTTTCATTTTTAATTTTATTTTTATATTTGATATTTTTTTAATTTCTTTTTCAATAACTAGAGTATAAACAAAGTAAGAAAAGGAAGATAGAATATTTATAAAAATAAGGAAGAATGCTCAAAAATTAGGAAATAAAATATTTTTGGCCTTTTTATAATTTTTTACTGTTTTTGTGATTTTGGTGGTTTTTCTAAATATTATTGGTATTTTTTAAAAGGCAAAATACAAGAGAACAGTGGGTTAAACTGCTGGCCGAAATTAAAAAGGAATGAAAAATAGCAAATAGTATCAAAATTGTCCCAAATTAATTTTTAAATAAAGACAACAAGACAAAGAAATTTGGTGATCGAAATGGTATTTTTAGGATTTTTCTATGATTTTTAATATTTTTTGGAAGATTTTTGGTGTTTTATAATTTTTAGGAGTTTTCTTTTATATTTTTTAGTGATTTTTGTATTGGAGTTAGAACACAATAGGATAAGCAAAATATATTTTTTAGGGATTTTTTTGATATGTTTTTATAATTTTTATGGATTTTAATGCAAATAGTGCTGAAAATGATTGTTTTGAACTTTTATAAATACTAAAATGCAATAAATATGAAAAATAAAAATATGGCGAGATATTACAATGCAGCAGGAACTTAATGTGATTTTTGGGGATTTTTGGGGTTTTATAGATGCATGCAAAAATTAGAGACAACATCAAGAAAATACATTCAGGCAAGGGCATATATGTAATTACGCACAAGTCTGAGGGCTTGAATGTAAAATTTCCAGAAACTTATAATGCAAGAAAAATATTCATGGACTGAATGTAAATAAATAAAACCGCAGGGGCTTTTCTTACAAAAATGCCAAGTCACGTTCGTGAGGCACGTGACCTAGCAGGGACTATATAGCAATATCACAAAAATTGGGATGTCACGGTGTAGATAATATAGAACTTTTTAAACTAATTAATCGAGTTAAAGTACTGAGAAGAAATATAAAAAGTCAGAGGGGTATACTTGCAAAAATCCCTCGGAATGATCGGACGGCTGGCGTGCCTTCACTTAACGCGCCCTCGATCCGACGGCTGAGAGGCACGCGCTAAGTGACGGACGAGATGTGATCCGGCTCGCCTGATCCTGCGGTGGAGATGAGATCTCAGATTCGATGGACGGTGGGGGCGTCCCTTAATCCCACGGTAGTTGTACGTGCCCCCTTCTGTTCTTGATCCAACGGTAGGGCGAGGATGACGAAGAACAGGGCCTCCGTCGAGCTTTGCAGCGCTACTCCGGCTGGTGTACTTCTCCTCCCAGCCCAAGAATGAGGGCAAAAGTTTCCTAGGCTCTTTACGCGTTGAATGGCGGGCTCTACGAGGCCGGAGAAGGCCGGTAGCGATCGGGTGAGTCCACGCCGCCTGGAGGTGGTCCCTGGACTAGTTGGGGCTCGATTGAGCCTCAATTCCTCATTAAACCGCAGGGTTAGCTTCCAAATACACATGCGACTATCCAGGGGTATCAGATGCATGAGATGAGCGGATGGGAGGCGTTACGGGGAAGCTCCAGTGACGGGCGAAGGAGGAGCTTTGAGACCCTCGATTCACGTGGGATCGAGGTGGATGAAGGTGCTTCAGGGCGATTGAAGATGGAGAGAAAGAGGATGGTGGCGGCAGTGGGTCGATTCGAGGCTTGGAACGATCAGAAACTGAGGGCGGAGCTCAGCTCCCGACGTTCGGTTGATGAAATCACAGCAATGGACTGAATCAAATGCGAAACTGCTACTACCCTAACCTATACTAGACCTAAGCAGTCAAAAGAAAAAAAAGAAGAGGGAGAGGCTCACCGGCGTGGGCTGCAGCGTGCTGCAGGCGGTGCTCCAATGAGGGGTTGGATCGACCTCAATTCTACTCCTCGGAGCTAAACCTCGTGCTCAATCTCCTCCTGCTGTCACCAGAAGTACAACGGGATAGGGTTTTAGGTCTAACGATGGAGGAAGAGGGATCAAGTTTGAAAAATGGAGGTTGGGGCGGTTTTGTACAGACGGTTGAGTGGCGTCAAAAATCGAGGTGTAGTAGGCGCTGCGATGATCCAAAGCCCAAGATGAGACGAGGGCGTGATTGGCGGATGAACGAGGCAAAAGGTGAAGAAGGAAGAATCATGAAATAGTGCAAGGGTTTGTCTCGAAAAAACCGTGAAGAAGGGTCAAAACTCACTTCTGACAAGGTCACAAGAGGTGGTCAGATAGTTGACTGGAGGTCAACTGTCAGACCAACCTGGTTGGTATACGTGGACCAACCAGGAAAAATCCTCCTAAAAATAATTCAAAATTCATTTAAAAATAGTAATTGCATTTATTAATTTTAGGTTATTAAATAAAATTTTTTATTATTTTACAAGGTATTTTATTATGATTTTTAATTATTTTTATGAGGTGTAATTTATAAGTTACCTTTTATGGCATTTATAGATATATTATTTATATATTTTATTCTTTTATTTTGTGAATTAATTTTATTATTTTTGTTTATTATTTTATAAAATTATAAAATATTTTTGTACACTTAAGAATATTTTTATTTTATTTTTTCTGAGGTGTTTTGTATATTTAATAAAATAGAAGTATGTATTATATAGGTATAAGTATAGGTGCTATACCTATGTAGAATATACACGTATTTTTATTTTGAGTTTTATTTAGGTTTTTATTCTGATTTTAATGTATAAATATATTATCAATAATTTTTACAAAATTATAAAAATATAAAATTATAAAAATAAGGAATAAATAATAAATTGAATATTTTAATCTATATAATTATACAATAGGGGTCCAAAACTCAACTTTCAAAACGTAACTTCGCCAAATGCAAAACCACCGCCATTAAATAGTTTATTTATTCTATATACAATTAAAGGTGAGTTTGAGGTATTTAGAGTTTCATTTGTGAGATACGAGTCTGGGAAGTTGGATTCTGGATTTTTATTCAGACCATAACGTTTTATCTGTACATTATTTTTCGAGTGAAATCAATTTTGTATTTTTTCCTTATTTAATTATCTACAACTTTCATGTGCAAAGTTTCTTTATTTGAGGTATAAAAAGTGGAACCAAAAATAGGTCCCAAAATGAATGAAGAATGAATAAAAAGAATGGGTATTTGACCCTTATCTCCCCCTACTTTATTCCTTGTCGACCTATTCATCAAGATGCCTAGGTCTCGGGGTTTTGGGTCATAAAATATTTACAATATTTTATTCTTTTTCTTTTCTTTTATTTATTCTATAATTTTGGCTTTAATTACAGTATTCTATACACTATTTGGTGCACATGCATGAATGCTAAGATGATGTATTTAATGGAATTTACACGCATTTGCTAGGGTTTTTGAGGCCAAAATGATAGAATAAGATGATGAAATGTGGATTCATCATATTATTATGCTTTAAAAATAAACACATAAAAAATTAACTTGTATAAGTAAATAAAAAATCACTAATAAAATAATACATAATATAATAAATATTTTTATATTTATCTAAAAAGAATAAAATCATTTAATATTTTATTTTGAATTAATAAGGCTTTTCAGGCAGTTTTGTCAGGTTGCCCACCTACGTGGACCAATAGGAAGGCGGTCTGAGTTGACTCAGGTCAACTCTCCCCCTCCCAAGGTCTGCATCTGGCAGGCCTACACCCTTGACTTCCTTGATTTATGCAATGGTACTCTTTCACCGAATAGCCTCGATTCATTATTGACTTCTGTCCATCGATCCTTGCTCCTCCACACGCTCATGAAACCTCAGTCAATGGATCGATACCTCGGGAAAAATCCACTCTTGAACCTTGAAATGTACATATAAATCCATCTCCACCCCCATTTGAATTGGTCACTCTTCACCCCTTCAAACCCTAACTCTAGTTGTGCTTGGGATTCCTAGTGACAGTAGGGATTTCGCTAAGGGTTCAACAAGAAGGAAAGGGTGCGAATTGAGCAAATCCAGCCTCGTTACAGTTCCTCCACCGCGTGGTTTGATCCTGACCACCCCAAGTCCGGTGAGCCTCTATCTTTTGCACTTTTCGATTCTTAGAACACAGATTAGGGTAGCTTAGCGTTAATTTCTAGTTGAATTTGTGTTCTATTTCATAAAAATCAAAATTAAAGTTCGTCAGAGCTGAGCTCCGACAACCTTCTCCAATGTTCTTCGACTATTCTCTGACCCTGCCGACCGCCTCATCTCGCAACCCAATCGATTCTCCATTTCCCTAATCACCCATGCACCCCTGATCTTCCCTTGAACAAGTGATCAGTGCTCCATCTGCCACCCTTCATCGGAGCACCCATTCCACCTCATTACACCACCACCCTTCGCCAATAAAGGCCAGCAACCTCGCATGTGCACCCCCATTTTGTTTGACTCTTTGCAAGTGCAGAAGATCCCTTACGCAGGGTATCCACATTTGGAAAAGGTCACCGGGATTCATTGAGCTCCAGGTCCCCATCGATGGGACCTGGACCTATTTGAGGTATCCATCAGCTGTGGAGCACCACCGGGCTTCGATTGAGCATCTCAACAACACCCGGGGAACTCGGAGGAGGAAGAATTAACACAAAGAATCTCATCGGGCAAGTTGGTCTTCCCTGTTCTTCAGGGCGAGCAACTGGCGTTCGATCCTCCCTCGCTCTAGTTTAAAGGCCAACCATCAATCTTGTCAAGCCATCACTGTTAGATCTCACCTGAGGTCTAATCTCAACCACAGATCTGTGAAGCGGTATCCACTACAAGGGAGGTGCCACATGGATTAGTGGATCATCTGTGCATTCGGATCAACCAACGAGGGTATTTTACATTATACTCCAGCACCTTTTGTATTTAGTTTTTAATATTTAAACATTCATTTGCAGTTAATAAATATTCGATGAATTTTGTAGGAAGTATCATGTACTTCTAGTATTTGCAATTAGGTCCCTGCCACATCACCCACGTGCATGTGCACGTGAGGGGGTGGGCATTTTGTAGAGAAACCTCATATATTTTGTATTTCATTTTATCCTTTAATTTTAAATTCTAGTGTAATCTATTTAGTTAAATTGCAAGTAGGACCTTTTGCTTTTTGTAAATTGCATTCATACCCCTACCAATATGTATTGAGTTAAATATTCTGGGGTTTTTGTATATTTAGTCCTAGAATTCTTTGAGGGATTTGCAAACAAGAAATATTTTTATATATTTGCAATTAGGTCCATGTCTGTGCAATTATTTTATTTCTCTTATATGCATTATTAAAAATATCAAATTGTCTCTTAAAATTATAGGAAAAATATTTTAATCATCTAACCTGATTATAAATCAATATATTTTCTTAGGCCATTTAAAACTACTTTCCTATTTTTGAAAAATCAAAAGCTGTGCATTTATTTCCTGTTTGCATTAAAAAATAAATAAAAATATAAAATCATTTTGAAAAATTCCAAAAAAATATTTTTTTACTCTAATTTATAACTACATACCAAAAATCACAAAAAAATCAAAAGAAAAAAATATAGCAAAACCTCTCTAACCCAAGAAAAATTGTAAAAAATCCTTTAAAATCCAAAAATAGCATTTTTCCTATTTTGAATTTTCCTTTTATATATTTCCTGTACTTTGAAAATAGTTTTGAAAAATTTTGAGCTTTTTAGCTATTTTTGAAACCCAAAACAATTCGATTATATTTTATTATTCACTGTTTTCTTTTTTTTCAATTAAAAATACAAAAAATTAGCAAAAATTCTGAGAAAACATCAAAATAGATAAAATTAAAAAAATGCTCAAAACATTTTATTTCCTACTTTTTAAAGTATTTATAGCTATTTTCGAAATCTAGAACCACAATTATTTAAATAAACATATAACTTATATTATTAATAATTAATATTATTATTTAAAAATCTCAAAATTATTTTAATTCCTTGAAAAATAAAAAGAAGTGCACTTTAGGGTATTTCTATTTTCTCTTTATTTTGTATATTTATTATCTATATTATCTACACTATAATATATATTTATATAGCTATCACATATATAAAAAAGGAAAAGGAATTAGATATCAGAAAATATAAAAAAGAAATATAAAAATTATAAAATTTAAAATAAAAACATAAAACATTCCAAAAAATAAATAAGTTAAAACCCACTAAAAAATCTTCACAATAATCACTCAATTCTTGACTTTTTGCCATTTATCGTTGTCTATTCCCCTTTCTCCCTGTGTTCGACACTCTACACTACTTGCCCTACACACATCTTATATAGATTTTGTTGGGATAAAATTTATTCATAATGAAAAGAGATCCCATGGCTCTCTTATATAGGAGAGAAGCCAAGGGTTAATTACATAAGTGATACCCAAAGAAAATATAAACCGTAAATATAGTACTGCGATAAATAAACATCTCAACACTCCCCCTCAAGCTGGAGCATAAATATCAATCATGCCCAGCTTGGAACATCATCTCTGAAATGAACCTCTAGCTAGTGCCTTTGTGAAGATGTTTGCGGTCTGATCTCCTATGGAAACATGAGAGGTGGATATAAGGCCTTTCTGGATCATGTCTCTAGTGTAGTGACAATCCACCTCAATATGCTTTGTCTGCTCATGGAAAAGCAGGGA